>JAOTRN010000019.1:8725167-8753182 GCA_028566695.1 Bagroides melapterus
CACAGGAATTCTCTCTGGAGAAGGCCATGCAGACTATGGTGGAGGCCTGGGCTGTCATGTCATTCCACTATAATGCATATAGGGAGTCTGATGTGTCCATCCTTTCTTCAGTGGATGAAATTCAGTCCATGTTGGATGACCAGATAGTGAAAACCCAGACCATGAGGGGTTCCCCTTTTATCAAGCCTTTTGAAACTGAGATCAAGGTCATTTGGCTCTGTCAGGAGTCTGCAGTCTTTTGCATTGTCTATATATGGATCCTTTGCCATTTAATTAGAAATTCTTGATCATCATTGTTGCTTAGGCCTGGGAGGAACAATTGATCCATATCCAGGACACTATAGATGAGTGGCTGAAGGTGCAGGCCCAGTGGCTCTACTTGGAGCCCATCTTCAGCTCACAGGACATCATGCAGCAGATGCCTGAGGAGGGACAGCTATTCCAGGTGGTGGACAGAAACTGGAAGGAAATAATGAAACACTGTGTGAAAGACCCAAAGGTATGGACAGTATACTGGTATCAACCCAAACAAAAAATATTTTACTTTGACTTGTTTCTATCTCCAGTAAGTTTAGTCTTACCAACACTTGTGTGTTGTAGGTTTTACAAGCAACTTCACTACCTGGCTTACTCGAGAAGCTTCAGGATTCAAATAACTTTCTAGACAAAATCATGAAGGGACTCAATGCTTACCTTGAGAAGAAAAGACTATTCTTTCCACGGTAGCAGGCTTGTTATGTCACTCTGACTTTCATTTTCAACAAAACCATTATTTCAAATGATTATTAAATTCTTCCATCCCACAGGTTTTTCTTCCTGTCAAATGATGAAATGCTGGAGATCCTCTCTGAAACCAAAGACCCTCTGCGTGTACAGCCTCACCTGAAGAAGTGCTTTGAGGGTATCGCCAAGCTCGATTTCCTGCCTAACTTAGACATTCAGGCCATGTACAGTAGTGAAGGTGAGCGTGTGGGCCTGATTCAGCTGATCTCCACTTCAGAGGCACGAGGAGCAGTGGAGCGGTGGCTCGTGCAGGTGGAGGATATGATGTTACGGAGTGTCAGGGACATAATTAGCCGTGCCATAGTGGTGAGACTTTGAATTATAGTACATATGTATTCTGTTATCACTTTCATAACTATTTTTGTGACATTACTTTTTAAAGTTCTTTAAGAGACTGTTAAGTTTATGTCTATATTTCTACCAGCTTTATTACTTACCTTTTTTTATGTCGCATCACAGGCTTACCCAAAGTCCAAGAGGAGTCAATGGGTTTGTGACTGGCCGGGCCAGGTGGTGCTCTGTACCTCTCAAATATACTGGACCCTAGAAGTACATGAAGCTATCAGGAGTGGAATGAATGTAAGGAAAGGTTCAATGTGTCACTCGCTGTAATTACTACATCATTAGTAGTTTTTAAGAAAAGTTATTTAAATTGTGTTTTTTGTTTTCGAATGCCAGGGCCTAAATAACTACTATGATCAGCTGCAGAGCCAATTGAATGACATTGTGGAGCTGGTCAGAGGAAAACTCCCCAAACAGACACGTACTACTCTAGGAGCACTGGTCACTATAGATGTGCATGCCCGTGATGTTGTGATGGAAATGATCCAAAAAGGTTGTTTATACTTTGTAACATTGTGTTGTCAAAGATGATCTATTTGGTTGTTTTAGTAAATATTGGCTGTACACAGACATTACTTCTGATGATTCTTTTGTACTATATTTGTTTCTGTCAGGTGTTTCCTGTGAGACAGATTTCCAGTGGTTAGCACAGCTGCGTTACTACTGGATGAATGAGAACGTCCGGGTCCGTATAATAAACTGTGACGTCAAGTATGCTTATGAGTATTTAGGAAATTCTCCTCGTTTGGTCATTACACCTTTAACAGACCGATGCTACCGAACTTTGGTAAACCAGAACACCAGCACCAACCACTCTTTGCATTCATCTAGTTATTGTATTCAAATATTTAAAAAAACAACTGATAAACCTGTGAGATCAGCATTCGATTGATTTGTTTTCATGTAAACTGTTCCATTGCAGATTGGAGCATTTTATCTGAATTTAGGTGGTGCTCCTGAAGGCCCTGCAGGTACAGGAAAGACAGAAACCACCAAAGACTTGGCCAAAGCCCTTGCTGTGCAGTGTGTAGTGTTCAACTGCTCTGATGGACTTGACTACCTAGCCATGGGGAAGGTACGTAGAGCTGCTCTCAGATTGAATGGTGGAGCTAAGCAAGGGAGTACTATTTTTACACAGACTAGTGTAATTTTATCCACTTCGATTTGTCTCATTGTTTCCTTTACCTTTCCCAGTTCTTTAAGGGGCTGGCATCCTCAGGGGCATGGGCATGCTTTGATGAGTTTAACCGCATTGAGCTGGAGGTGCTTTCTGTGGTGGCACAGCAGATCTTGTGCATTCAGCAAGCCATTGAGAAAAAGATGGAATATTTTGATTTTGAGGGTACAGAGCTTCGCCTTAATCCCAACTGCTTTGTAGCCATCACCATGAACCCTGGATATGCAGGAAGATCAGAGCTTCCTGATAATCTTAAAGTAAGAACCTGGCTGGCTTAGTTTTTTTGTGACTGCTTATTTGTTGTTGTTTTTTGGGGTTTTTTTGCTGTATTTCTCTGCACTATACTTGATAAATGTTATTTCTCCTGTGTGTTTTCTAGGTTTTGTTTAGAACAGTGGCAATGATGGTACCCAACTATGCTCTGATCTCAGAGATCTCCCTTTATTCATATGGCTTCTTAAATGCCAAACCACTTTCAGTGAAGATAGTAATGACCTACAGGTTGTGTTCTGAGCAGTTATCCTCGCAGTTTCACTATGATTATGGTATGAGAGCTGTTAAAGCGGTACTGGTGGCAGCAGGGAACCTCAAACTCAAATTTCCAGATGAAAATGAAGATATTCTTGTAAGAGAAAAGAAGGATAGTGTTTTGTAATTTATTTAATTCATTAAACTGTGCTATTTGGTTTCAAGACTCATGTTCTCAGACTCACATGCTGTTGTTACTGGTTAGCTTCTACGGTCCATCAAGGATGTGAATGAGCCCAAGTTTCTCTCCCATGATATCCCGCTATTTAATGGAATTACCAGCGACCTCTTCCCTGGAATCTCTCTGCCTGTTGCTGACTATGAGGTGAGTACTTAGGGGTCCTATGACGTTTATTGAGAATACAATGTTTTGTTATTCTTCTTATTTGTAATGAATCTTTCTGTTTCGTTAGCTCCTTCTCGGTTGTGCTCATGAATGCTGTATGCAACACAATGTCCAGCCTGTGAAAATCTTTCTAGAAAAAATCATCCAGACGTATGAGATGATGATTGTACGCCACGGGTAGGTGTACATTCTTTCAAAACAGCATATAGGCTCAATCTAGATTCACCTCAACCTATTTTGCAATTCTATCTTTTAATGCTAGAATACACATTGTCAATATACAGTGACGATATTCTGCTTTCTTTTTTAGGTTCATGCTTGTCGGTGAACCTTTTGCTGGTAAAACCAAAGTGCTCCATGTTTTAGCTGACACCCTCACACTAATGAAAGAGAGGGGAAACAATGAAGAGGAGAGAGTCCAATATATCACAATCAACCCTAAATCCATTACAATGGGCCAGCTTTTTGGTCAGTTTGACCCAGTGTCTCATGAGGTGGGTAATCTAGCTAATTAGTATACCAGATGGGATAATTTCTTAGATGTTTCTTGTAAAAGTGTTCTTTATATTTCAGTGGACCGATGGGATTGTGGCAAATACATTTCGGGAGTTTGCCTCAGCTGAGAATCCAGACAGGAAGTGGGTGGTGTTTGATGGACCAATTGACACACTATGGATTGAGAGCATGAACACTGTGCTGGATGACAACAAAAAGGCAAACTTTTGATCTGGCCTTCATTGATATGGCCTTAGATTATATTGCAATTGGTTTTATTGTATAGAAAATATACAATATGTACAACATTTATATGTCTTATCAACTCCGGTGCATAAGTAACAGTATCATCAGGTAACAATTTGATATTTCTTGTGCAGCTATGCCTCATGAGTGGAGAAATTATCCAGATGTCCAATCAAATGAGTTTGATTTTTGAGGCGATGGACCTATCACAGGCCTCAGTAAGATAATTTGTAAATACTAATCTCATGACTAGTGGAACTGTATTGTCTTACATAATAGATGAAAGTAAATCTTAATTGTAGAGGTTCATTAACAAGGTTTACTGAGGATTTGCTGACCAGGTTGAAGTATACTGTTACACATGTTCCAGCCAGCCACAGTGAGTCGTTGTGGAATGATCTACATGGAGCCATCTCAGCTGGGATGGTCTCCTCTGGTGTCATCCTGGATGAAAACTCTACCTGAGCCTCTTCAGACCCAGGAAAATTCCACACTCCTGCTGGAGCTGTTTGATTGGCTGATCCCCCCATCACACAGTATGTTAAGAAAAAACTGTAAGGTATGTGTATCTTTACTGACCTGCACTGACTTGATGTTTGAAGATTAAGATTGCTTAACATTGTTTTGGATGTTAAAGGAAGAATTTCACTATAGAATCACATCATATTTTTTTAGAAACTGATTGGAAATGATTGCTCAGGTCTGGTCATCTTTCTGTTGTAGGAGGTTGTCACCAGCAGTAACAGTAATACAGTTGTGTCTCTTACACGACTCTTCGAAATGCTTCTTACGGAACCTGTAAATGAAGATCCTGGAAACAAGAATATTCGTACGTGGATCATGGCAAGTATTCATTTGTAGCTTGACATAGCACCCATTACCACAGCCAGACTTTTACTCAATATTACTTCAAAACCTCTATTTTTGATACGTTTATTTCTTTGTATCTATTTGCCACTTATTTTGATTCCTTACTTTTTTTTTAATTCTTTACCTCAGTGTAATTACCTATTTCTATATCAAGGACAGTCATAAAAAGCATTTCACTACATGTTTTATTGTAAACTGTTTACACAGGCTGCCTTTGCCTTTTCTTTGGTCTGGTCTGTTGGTGGAGGCTGTGACGGTGACAGCCGTGAAAGATTTGATAAGTTTCTGAGGGAAATAATAATGGGAAAATCAGAGAATCATCCCATCCCTGAAGCGGTCGCAAATTGGGATTGCCCAATTGATGAAAAGGGTCTTGTTTATGACTATTATTATGAGGTTGTATTCTCTTTATTGTGTCTTTAATATTAGCCAAAAACAGCTCAATGGCTCTTTTGGAAAAGGTGCATCACCCTGAATCATGTCATTTTATTGTTCCAATTTCTAGTTCAAAGGGAAAGGCCGCTGGATTCACTGGAATGAATCAATAAAGAATGTCATATTAGGGGACAAGAACACCAAAGTTCAGGACATTATCGTCCCTACTATTGACACAATGCGCTACACCTACCTAATGGACCACTGCATTAATTATGGAAAGTAAGTGGGTTGTTCTGTTAATTAAAAAAAATAATAATAATTGTTCGTATTGGTTAATAAAATACAATTTTAAATTTTTGTTATATGCCGTAGGCCTCTTCTTTTTGTTGGTCCCACTGGCACTGGAAAGTCTGTTTATGTGAAGGAGAAACTGATGAACAATCTTGACAAGGACCGCTACCTTCCATTCTTTATAAACTTTTCAGCTCGCACTACTGCTAACCAGACTCAGGTAAGTGCCATGATAAAGTTCTCTAAAGAGAGTCTTATCAGATCTCCAGCCATATTGGTTGCCATGTCAAAAAATGGAGCACTGTTTTATCATCTCTTATCTAGAATATAATTACATCCAGGCTTGATAAGAGAAGAAAAGGGGTTTTTGGACCTCCAATGGGAAAGAAATGCATAATTTTTGTTGATGATATGAACATGCCAGCAATGGAAGTGTTTGGTGCACAGCCTCCTATTGAGCTGCTTCGTCAGTATTTTGACCATGGGAACTGGTATGTTTTAGATAAGAAATGATCTGTTTCTGTCTGTTCATGCTTTTCTAAGAGAAAGGTTTAGTATGTTAAAAGTCTGTTTATCTTTCAGGTATGACCTAAAAGACACCTCCAAAATCTGTTTGGTTGATCTGCAACTGATAGCAGCTATGGGTCCTCCTGGTGGTGGGAGGAATGCGGTGACCTCACGTTTTCTCCGCCATTTTAACATTTGTAGTATGAATACATTCAGTGATGAAAGCATGTTACGTATTTTCTCGAATATGGTTAATTTTTACTTCCGTAACTACGCATTCCCACCTGACTGCTTCAGCTTAGGCACCCAGATAGTTTCTGCTACCTTGGAGGTAAACCATACAACCGTACAGTCATTGAGATTATGTACGTTATAGTCTTAGTGTAGAATAAGCCTATTTAGTTCATATATCATTGTAAGACTCTGTGCTTTGTTTCTGTGATATGAACAGGTTTATAAAAAAGCAATGCAAAACCTACTTCCCACACCTGCTAAATCTCATTACACGTTCAACCTAAGAGATTTCTCACGTGTAATACAGGGCTGCCTTCTGCTAAAGAAGGAATCTCTGAAGAGCAAGCACACATTAATTCGTCTGTTTGTTCATGAGGTGTTCAGAATCTTCTACGATCGCTTGGTGGATGGCCAGGACCAAGCCTGGCTCTACAAACTAATGAATGTCATTGTAAAAGAACACTTCAATGAAAACTTTAATACAGTCTTTGATCACCTCAAATCTGGCCAAAAACCTGTAAGTACCAAATAGGTCATTTGGGAGCAGGCTTTCATAATTTATATCATAATTGTGAACTGGGAGCCTGTTGTAAAAGTTAAACCTGTACCCTAGCTGTGTGAAGAGGACATGAGGAGCTTGTTATTTGGAGACTACATGATGCCTGATGTGGATCCCAATGAGAGACTATATGCTGAGGTTTCCAACATAGAGAGCTTCAGTGAAGTGGTGGAGTCCTGGCTGGCAGAGTATAACCAGACACACAAGAACCGTATGAACTTGGTCATCTTTCGGTAAAGATTATTTAAAATATTACTGTGAGCAATATAAACAATTTTTAAATTAGTATAGAACTGAAAACACTACTCAAGACTTTCTTGTATTGGATGCCTAAGGCCAGTTGTATGACCCATAATCAACTCTACAACCGTCTGTCTTAAAAGGAGACAGACAGGGGAGTGTCTTATCTGTCTACCTGAGGTCTTATGAAGTTATATTCAAATTTTGAATGTGAAAGCAGAACCGTTCAAAAACAGAAAAGGAACACTTAAACAACACATCCTAGATCTCGATGAATAAAATCATCCAGTTGAAAATCTTTATTGATTACATAGTGGAATGTGTTGAGAACAAAATAACCTAAGAATCAAAATCATTATCTCATGGAGGTCTGGATTCAGGATCAGACTCAAAATAAAAGTGGAAAAATCAGATCACAGGCTGAGCCAACTTCTGTGTTAATTCCTTAAGACAATTCAAAATGAGACTCAGTAGTGTGTGTGTGGCCCCCACGTGCCTGTATGCACTCCCTACAACGTTTGGGCATGCTCCTGATCAGACGATGGTGTTCTCTTGAGGGATCTCCTCCAAGACATGGATCAGGGCATCAGCAAACTCTTGGACAGTCTGTGGTGCGACATGGTGTCAGTGTACATGAGACATGATGTCCCAGAGGCACTCGATTGGATTCAGGTCTAGGGAGTGGGCAGGCCAGTCCAAAGCATCAATGCCTTCGTCATGCAGGAACAGCTGACACACTCCAGCCACACTCCAGCCACAGGGCTCACTGCACTAGCATATTGTCTTACAATGGGTCTGAGGATCCTGGTCCCTAATGGCAGTCAGGGCACCTCTGGCTAGCACATGGAGGCCTGTGCGGCTTTCCAAGGAAATGCCCCCAAGACCATCACTGACCCACCACCAAATGGGTCATACTGGAGGATGTTGCAGAATCTGTCACATGTGCCCAGTGTGAACCTTATCTCATCTGTGAAGAGCACAGAGTGCCAATGGTGAATCTGCCCATGCTGGTGTTCAGCCTGTACAGTGTTTGGCTGTGAGCACACGCTCCACTTGTGAATGTCGGGCCCTCATACCACCATAATGGACTCTGTTTCTGACAGTTGTAGCAGAAACATGCACATTAGTGGCTTGCTGGAGGTCATTTTGTAGGGCTCTGGCAGGGCTCCTTCTGTTCCTCTTTGCACAAAGGGGCAGATAACAGTCCTGCTGCTGGGTTGTTGTCCTCCTATGGCCCTCTCCACGTCTCCTGGTGTACTGGCCTGTCCCCTGGTATCTTATAACCTTGCCACAGAGCGCATTGATGTGCCATAGTGGACTTACATTGGAATGATTGTGTGTTCATTTGATTTTTTTTGAGCAATGTATAATAATAGTTTCAAGTAAACAGGTTTTTCATTCTTCTTCCTCACAGGGTGGTAGTAGTCATGCATAGCCTAATACACTAATAAAAACATAGCACATAGTTCCATTGTGAGGGATTAAAGAGCTGTATTGTGTGTGGCAGCTATGTCCTAGAGCACCTGTCCAGGATCAGCCGTGTGCTGAAGCAGCCTGGAGGAAATGCTCTGCTGGTGGGAGTTGGAGGAAGTGGTCGTCAGTCCATCACAAGGTTGTCTGCCTTCATGGCAGGCATGACTCTGTTCCAGCCTGAGATTTCCAAGAACTATGGCATGAATGAGTGGAGAGATGACCTTAAGGTAATATTTGATTTCAGACAAGGCCCATGTAAATCAATGAAAATACAATAAGATCAATTTGTCCCCTTCTCAGGTTTTGCTGAAGAATGCAGGTGTGAAAGGCCAGAAGACTGTATTCCTCCTAACAGATGCTCAGATAAAAGAGGAGGCCTTTTTAGAAGATGTGGACAGTGTGTTAAACACCGGCGAGGTCCCAAATATATTTGCTGTGGATGAGAAGCAGGAGATTATGGAGGTGATTTATAACAATATTAAGTAGTGAAATTTCATGACTGCCATGGAAGATTTCTATTTTTGAACTACTGGGATATTAAGGATTATGAATTTCGGCGTAATGGGCTCCTTCCCTCTTTTGTGTGTATCTCAGGCAGTGCGGCCAATAGCCCAGGGTGGTAATAAGAATTTAGAGTTTAGCCCTCTGTCTCTGTTTGCCTACTTTGTAAACCGCTGCAGAGAGAACCTGCACGTAGTGGTGGCATTCAGCCCTATTGGAGATGCCTTTAGAAACCGACTGAGGCAGTTCCCATCGCTTATCAACTGCTGCACAATCAATTGGTTCCAGGTGAGTAAATTTGGAAATAATTAGCTGTAAAGGTAATAAACGTCACTGTAGAACAGTTGTTATATATCGTATTTTGGCAGCTACTTGTTCTACCTTTGATGTGCAAGTCTGTTATTATAGCCATGGCCAGAAGAGGCACTGGAGCGAGTTGCCAACAAGTTTTTAGAGAACGTAGAAATGACTGACCATGAACGGCTACAAGTTATGTTAATCTGCAAGACTTTCCATACTTCTGCTACTGATCTGTCCAAAAGGTATACACAAAACCTAATATCATATTTAACCAGGTCATCAATCTTTATCTGAGTCTACTTCTTCACTCTTAATCAATTTATGATATTTCCAGGTTTCTGACTGAGCTTGGTCGCCATAATTATGTGACTCCCACTTCCTACTTGGAGCTGATAGCTGCATTTCAGATGCTCCTTACTCAGAAACGGGACTTTATAATGATGGCAAAGAAGAGGTATACTAATGGACTGGACAAACTGGCTTTTGCTGAGTCCCAGGTATTTTTTTTTTATTATTCTGACTAATCTTTTTAGAATTAGTGACAGTTTGAAACAGAAGTAGTGACAGTGCATTTTTTAATAGGTGGGTGAAATGAAGAAGGAACTTGTAGAGCTTCAGCCCAAACTGGAACAGTCCAAGATTGAAAACACCAGTATGATGAAGGTAAAAATAATTGTTTTTTCTAAGATGGTTTCTCTGTGTTTATAAGTGGTATTTATTTGCTAATTAAATATCCTTATTTTTGCTTGGTACAAATCCTAAACATTAAAATGTTGCTGTGTCACAGGTGATAGAGGTAGAGTCAGTGGAAGTGGAGGCTAAGAGTAAAGTTGTGCGTGTAGATGAGGAGGCAGCTACTCAAAAAGCAAATGAAGCCCAAGCTTTGAAATCTGAGTGCGAAAGTGAACTCGCTGAGGCCATCCCTGCTCTGGAGGCTGCTCTTTCTGCTCTTGATACTCTGAAGGTATCCGAGACAGAGTCACAACACCCCAATACACTATCAGTTTTTAGTCACAATTCAAAAGTTCTCATGAAGATTGTTCTTATATACTGGTAAACCTTTCTTTTAGCCTTCTGACGTCAGCATTGTAAAAGCTATGAATAACCCTCCATCTGGAGTGAAGCTTGTAATGTCAGCAGTGTGTGTAATGAAGGAAATCAAGCCTGACAGAATTAACGACCCTTCAGGGAAAAAAAAGGTAAACAAATTGATTCAGCGAGGTAAACTGTAAACCTGTTCTTTAACAATGTTAACCACATTTCTCTCATTTCTTCTCACTATCCTCATCTATAGATAGAAGATTACTGGGGTCCCAGCAAGAAATTACTAGGTGACATGAATTTCCTCAGGGACTTGAAGGAATATGACAAAGACAACATTCCTGTAAGCATATTTTAAGAATAGGATAAAGACTGTTATGACCACGATTGTAATTTTTTGCTGATTATGATATCACTTTGTGACAGGCACCAGTCATGCACAAAATCCGTAATGATTATATGACCAACCCTGACTTTGACCCCAGCAAAGTGGCCAAGGCTTCTTCTGCAGCTGAAGGTCTGTGCAAATGGATCACTGCCATGGAGGTTTATGACAGAGTGGCAAAGGTGCGTTGCGTATTAGTGAATCATGTCATTGATTATATAATTGATCTTCACTGCCCTCTTTCATCATTCATTTACCCAAACTGTGATCCATGTTTGGTTTTAAATATTTGCTTTTAATCTGACAAACCGCTCTTACCTGTTGACTCATTCATTCAATCATCCATTTATTTCATTTCTTACCCAAGTAAGATTTGTTGTCTTTTGGAGTAAGATGTCTAATCCTGGAGTAAACTGTTGGTAATGTTTTTCTTTTAGGTTGTGGCTCCTAAGAAAGCTAATTTGGCTCTGGCAGAGGCGTCACTGGCTGATACTATGGCTCTGCTGAATCAAAAGCGAGCAGAACTGAAAGAAGTAGAGGATCGTTTGGCTTCTCTGCAGAAGACGTTTGAGGAGAAGACTGAGGAGAAGGCTAATCTAGAATTCCAGGTGGAGTTTTGTGCCCGCAAGCTGGAAAGAGCTGAAAAACTCATTGGGAGCCTAGGAGGAGAAAAGACTAGGTCATGATAATATTTATGAAAAAATATTTTCACTTCATTCTGAATTTGCCATTTCATTTCAAATTACAATCTGGATATTATCTGATGTCATTTAGGTGGTTCAAATCTGCAAATGACCTTCAGAACACATATGATAATTTGACAGGGGATGTGCTGATATCTGCTGGTGTTATTGCTTACCTTGGAGCTTTCACTGCTGGCTTCCGGCAGGATTGCACAAAGGACTGGACTAAGCTCTGCCAGGTACCGTATCCAACTAGCTGCATCATGTGAATAACACCAAAGTCACCTAATATTATTATTGTTACTGTCCAATATTATTTCATATAGTTCTCATTATACATTAAGATAATATTGGCTCTAAAAGTTGTTTGATGAAGTTGTGTGTAGCCACATTTTAAAATATCTGCAATATATGTGGTCATATTCAGTCCAAGAAGATCCCGTGCTCAGATGACTTCTCTCTGAGTAAAACCCTTGGTGACCCTATCAAGATAAGGGCCTGGAACATCGCTGGACTACCCACAGATAGCTTCTCCATTGACAATGCGGTCATAGTGAGCAACTCCAGAAGATGGTACTTGTACACATACACAATTTCAAATACACTGAAAAACATTTAAACATTCACGTTTAATGATTTCTTTTAAGTAGCTGATCCTGATGCTTTGGGTTTAGTACATATTAAAATATCTTCGCAGGCCTTTGATGATTGACCCACAGGGTCAGGCCAACAAATGGGTGAAAAACTCAGAGAAAGAGAACAATCTCAACGTAATAAAAATCACTGATGCAGACTATATGAGGACCATGGAGAACTGTATTCAGTTTGGAACTCCATTACTGTTAGAGAATGTGGGAGAAGAATTGGACCCCTCTATAGAGCCATTACTGCTCAAACAGATATTTAAACAAGGTACAGGGTGGAAGTGTCACCAGTTTACTTATTACAGTTTAAATCAAAGCAAGATTTGCAGTTTAGTGTGAGACTAGGCTTAATAAGTGTCAAGAAAATTTTTATTATTCTATACGTTGTACTTTCATTAGATCATAACTTCACTTGAAAGAGTTTCTTGTTCAGTATAGGGTTAAATACCGATGTCTGAAACATGGTTATGGTATCTATCGTCTAAATGTAGGAGGTGTGGACTGCATTAGGCTGGGGGAGAGCGTGATTGAGTACTCCAGTGATTTCCGCTTTTATATCACTACTAAGCTTAGAAACCCTCATTATCTCCCTGAGCTGGCAACCAAAGTGTCCCTGCTCAACTTCATGATCACTCCAGAGGGACTGGAGGACCAGCTGTTGGGCATCGTGGTGGCTAAAGAGAGGTGATGAAGCACACTATATGTGTATGAGTTTGTATGTGTATGAGTAAAGCACATTAGCTAAACACTCAGTTCTGCCTGCACAAATATATGTCTTTACTTTTCTGCATTACATACATACAATACATGAGGCAACACAGAGCACATAGCTAATTAATAACTATTATTATTTTGCAATGGATGTGAGAAGCATACTTATTCAGTGTTAAAAAGATTAGATTAATAAGTCAAGCCTTGTATGCTGTCACAACTCTTCTTCTCAGTATTATATTATTGTGCCTACTTTTGAAGGAAACATTTTGTTTCATAGGCCAGAGTTGGAAGAGGAGAGGAATGCTCTTATTCTTCAATCTGCTGACAATAAGAAACAGCTGAAGGAGATTGAGGACAAAATCCTGGAGACGTTACAGTCCTCTGAGGGGAATATCCTGGAGGACGAGTGTGCTTCTGAGATCCTAGACTCTGCAAAGATAATGTCTAATGAGATCTCTGAGAAGCAGCAGGTCTGGTGCTTAGAAACAGTGGTTCTAAAGATAATGCAGTGTTGTGACACTTGTGACACTGACTGATTTCATCTTTGTGACCTTTCAGATCGCAGAGAAGACTGAAATTAAAATAGCAGAGTCTAGGGAAGGCTACAGATCCATTGCCAACCACTCATCCATCCTGTTTTTCAGCATTGCAGACCTGGCCAATATTGACCCCATGTATCAGTACTCACTTAGTTGGTTTATAAATCTCTATATAAACTCCATTCAGGACAGGTAAGCAGATATACGCTGATAGAATTATTTAATTGAGCAGTGTAAAAGTGTTTAAATATATTTTTCTCTGTTTGTATGGCACATGTTAATTAGCCTGCACTGTATGTTTTAGTAACAAGTCAAAGATTCTAGATAAGAGACTGAGATACCTTAGTGACCACTTTACCTACAACCTATACTGCAATGTGTGTCGCTCTCTGTTTGAGAAGGACAAACTGCTCTTCTCCTTCCTCCTCTGCTGTAATCTGCTCTTGTAAGTCAGAGCAAGACACAGCAACTTTAAATATACATTTTTTGTCGTTTATTTTGTAATTAAAGAAATTGGTACTATTAGAATAATGAGACAAAGTGCTTACCTTTTATACTGGGTTTTTGACTCTCTGTTTCAATCAGGGCTAAAAAGGAGATTATGTACTCTGAGTTCATGTTCCTGCTAACAGGAGGAGTGGGTCTGCAGAATGATGTGCCCAATCCTGATCCCAGCTGGCTCCAAGAGAAGAGCTGGGATGAGATCTGTCGAGCTAGTGAACTGCCTGGCCTGCAGGGCCTCAGGTCTGTATTTCTTTGTCTTTGTAGGACTTGCTTTAAAAAACCTATAATGAATCCTAGAAAGTTTGTTGCGATTTTCATCGGGTTGTATTGTACATGTCTCTACCTTGAATACAGGGAGAGTGTAATAAAGGCACCACAAGGTTTCCTGCCTATTTATGATAGTAAAGAACCTCATAGCACTACGTTACCAAGCCCATGGTGTGACAAACTTAATGACTTTCAGAAAATGATCATCTACCGCTGCCTCAGGCCAGATAAAGTGAGTTGTTTTTCATTTTCCCATACTTTACTTTAAACATTTTTACTCATATATCACTTAATAACACTGTTATATTGTCTTTCTTAAATTAACAGATTGAACCAGCCATTACCAGTTATGTGACTGAAAAACTGGGCAAAAAGTTTGTTGAACCACCTCCATTTGATCTAAGTAAAAGTTACGTTGATTCTAATTCTACGATACCACTGGTGTTTGTGCTCTCTCCTGGAGCAGACCCTATGGCCAGTAAGTATTGTCTATTACTGTAAGCACTATTGTCTTTGTCATAATGTAAAAGAACCATTCTTCCTTACGGGCAAATCTTTTTTTTATAGGTTTA
This sequence comes from Bagroides melapterus, assembly GCA_028566695.1. Taxonomy (NCBI): domain Eukaryota; kingdom Metazoa; phylum Chordata; class Actinopteri; order Siluriformes; family Bagridae; genus Bagroides; species Bagroides melapterus. The sequence continues at coordinate 8,739,787 of JAOTRN010000019.1, forward strand.
CTGAAGTTTGCAAATGACAAGGACATGGGTGGTACAAAGTTCAAGTCAATTTCCCTTGGACAGGGTCAGGGTCCCATAGCTGTAAAGCTGATTCAGGCAGCCATGGAAGAAGGTACATGGGTGTGCCTACAGAACTGTCACCTGGCTGTATCTTGGATGACAACTCTTGAGAAAATCTGTGAAGACTTCAGCCCAGACACATGTGACACAGACTTCCGCCTCTGGCTCACTAGCTACCCTTCTCCTATGGTGTTTATACATTTCATTCTTGTACAAACAATTGTACATTTTCAGATGATACTGCCATGTGTTCCAGCTGTTTGTCTAGTATATATGTATTCTCTGAATAAATTACAACCTGGCCTGTTTGCTTTGACAGTTCCCTGTGACCATCCTGCAGAATGGGGTAAAGATGACAAACGAGCCACCCACAGGCCTTAGGCTGAATATGTTACAGTCCTACCAATCGGACCCTATCTCAGACCCTAGCTTCTTCACAGGATGTCCAGAGAAAGAACTTGTGAGTGTAGACACTCAATGTTCCTTAAGACTGTCATGTTAAATACGCAGATATGACACTAAACTCCCCTTTATGTCTTTATAGGTTTGGGAAAAACTTTTGTATGGGGTTTGCTTCTTCCATGCCCTTGTACAGGAAAGGAAGAAATTTGGACCACTGGGTTGGAACATTCCATATGGATTTAATGAATCAGATCTCCGTATTAGCATCAGGCAGTTGCAGGTAAACATTTTATAGTATAAACTTTTCATGCTAAATAAGGATATAGTTGGCATTATGGAAAGGTTTCTTGAATACTTAGTCCCTGGAATAGCTGGAAATAATAGATCGCAGCAACATTTGCTTGATCCAGTATCCATTTTCTTCAGCTCTTTGTGAATGAGTATGAGGAGGTTCCTTTTGAAGCCATCTCATATCTGACTGGAGAGTGTAACTATGGTGGGCGGGTGACAGATGACTGGGACCGACGGCTTCTCCTAACCATTTTGGCTGACTTCTACAATAAGGACATCATCAAGAGCCATCGCTACAACTTCTCTCCTAGCGGAAACTACTATGCGCCTCCAAAGTCTACTCATGAGGACTATGTGGAGTTTATCAAGGTGAATATAATGAAGGATAACGACATATTCACAGAGCAACCAATTCATACAGCATTTTTTTTTTCTAAACCACAACAGGTTTACAATTTTTTTATACTTGCAGAGTCTACCCTCTACCCAGTATCCAGAGGTGTTTGGTATGCATGAAAATGTGGACATCTCAAAAGACCTGCAGCAGACCAAACTCCTGTTTGACTCCCTGATCCTGACTCAGGGAGGTGGTTCGAAGGGAGGAGGAAGTTCTGGAGGTGACAACACCCTGCTGGATATTGCCAGTGACATCCTGTCTAAAGTAATCGTGCATACTTTGTAATATTAATAAATGTCTACTAGGTAAAACAGTGCACTTTATTTAAATATTTTGCTGTCATATATCTATCTAGCTTCCAGAGAACTTTAACATCGAGGCTGCCCTTGCTAAATTTCCAGTGCAGTACGAAGAAAGCATGAACACAGTGCTTGTTCAGGAGATGGAACGATATAATAAGTAAGTGCTCAAAAATGGGCTTCAAATGTGTCATTTTTTTATTAATTTTTCAAGTATTTTTATTTATTAATTAATTTTTATTAATTATTATGTATGTCATGTTAATTATACTGTACATCCTTTTTTCCTCAGCTTGTGCAAAACAATTAGTGTGAGCCTGCAGAACCTGCTCAGGGCCATTAAGGGGCTCGTTGTAATGGATGCAGACCTGGAGGCTATAGCAAGTAGCCTGCTTGTAGGAAAAGTGCCAGAGAAGTGGGCAAAGCGCTCCTACCCCAGTCTGAAGCCCCTGGGCAGCTATATCACAGACTTACTTGCTAGGCTTAAATTTCTACAGGTTAGAACAGATGCATTTTCAGAAAACGCTCATGAAAACTCTTGGTCATGTGATACAAAATCCCTATCATGTCTGTCAAAATAGTTTTATAATATAATTATAATAATATAATATATAATAATACGATACAATAAAATAAAAATTAATATAATTATTTTACCGTCCTTAGTGATTGGATTGATATGCATTTTTTTAGGACTGGTATGACTCAACCAAGCCCCATGTTTTCTGGCTGTCCGGCTTCTTCTTTACTCAAGCTTTCCTGACAGGAGCCATGCAGAACTATGCCAGGAAATACTCCATCCCCATTGACCTTCTTGTCTTCGATTATGAGGTATCCACTGCAAGAAAACTTGTATACTTTTATTCTCTGCTAGCAGAGAGTTTTGGATGACATTTTTGCTAGTCAGTTTATTGGGTTTTGATCTTCACCTGACTGTTTTATGCAGGTTATGCCCTTTGAAACCTCAAACACCTCCCCTGAAGATGGAGTCTACATTCATGGCCTCTTCCTGGATGGAGCCCGATGGGACAAAAAAAGGTTTGTCCCCTTTCGAGGTAACTTGACGTTGTGTCGAGTTGACGCTATGGGAATGCTTCTTTGAGGAAGTTGTGTCTGAAGCTCTATGTGCACACACGCCAATTTAATAGCTCGGAAAGGACAGGTGGCAAAGTAATTACGTGCCAGCGAGGGCATCTATGTCTCATTACTCCAGCTTCTTTGTCTTCAGGAAGTGCTCTGGGTATGTTTGTGTCTATTGTCTGTCTTATTGTCTAAGACTAAGGCAAAAGAAGATATATAAAGATTAGGGTTCCAAGTTAGTGGAAATGAACGAGAGACGGCTCTTTTTCTCGTACTCTGCTGACTGTAATGCTCATTTTGCGATTCTCCCAACCCAAACAGGGAATTATTATCGTTTGCATCGTACTCTGAGGAGCTCAATGCGGGCAATGACGAGCAGTCTTCCACTGACTTATTTTTTAAGACAGTCAGTGGTGTTCCTGTTGGAAGCAAAGAAAAGCGCATTGTCACTAAACTTAACCCGCGCTTGTCTGGTGTCTGACTTAAATTCCTGTGGGAAATGGGAAATTATCGTTTGCATCGGACTCTGAGGAACTGGATGTGAGCGATGGTGTGCATTCTGCCACTGAATTGCTTCCTAATTGCACATTATAGCCAAACTAGTCTGTGCAGGTCTGGCAGTATTCCAGTCAAGCGCCTAAATAATTCCTACACTTCAGCTCCGGGAACTCACTTGAGATTTCTTCTGACCCAAATAATATTGTTTGCATCGTGCTGGTCTGGCTGGCATTTGGGGGCGCAGTGGGGCCTGTGCCCACTCCTTTTCCTTGCACAGATCTGTGCCCTGTGTCAGCACCAGCCAGTGTGCTGTTTCAGGGCACTAGGGAGATCCAATTTTGGACATGTAGCCTCTGAACTGTAGGCACCTGAAGACCTACAAGTATAAGATGCTTATGCTTGAGGGTATTGCATCCCAGATCATTTCTGAGTATGGGCCTCAGAGATGCTTATTGTCACATAGGCTCTTAGCCAGAGCACAGGAAGTTCCTCAGGTTCGCTTTGAGAGCAAGGCTTGCCAGTATTGTGTTCTTCCTTTGGCCTAGCCCTTTCACCACACACACTCACGAAGTGCATGGACACTGCCCTGGCACCACTGTGTCTCCAGGGCATCTGTGTACTGAATTGCCTGGACAACTGGCCGAAGGCTGTGGCGGCCCATATGAGGTCTCTAGGCCTCAGGTTGAACCCAGGAAAGCGTTTGAGGCCAGTCCATCTCTGGCTCAGGGGTCCGGTCTTTCATCCCCACAGACACCCCTCAGGTTCATAAGGGTTACGTGCCGAGACCAGCAAAAATGACTCGGCTAAGCCAAAGCCAAGGCATGGAGAGTTCTTGTCCTTGTGGCAGCAGCAGCCAATGTTATTCCTTTGTTTCTGCCTTACACGAGACCATGCTGGCTCTGACTCAGGGGTGTGGGCTTTCATACCCTCAGATATCCCCTTAGGTTCATAAGGGTTATGCGCTGTGGGCTTCTAGGGGCGTATCATCGTCGCGGGACTCTTTTGACAGACACCTTTCTTTCTGGCCAAGCCGAAGGCTATGGCAGCCAGGCATTGAGATGCTGTGCTTGCCCATATGAGGTCTCTAGGCCTCAGGCTGAACCCAGGAAAGAGTGCTTTCTATTCAGAGAACCACCTTTCTGGCATTTGTTTTGACACATCTGTATCCTGCTCTGGTGGTTTCCATCTTGTCAGCAGCAAAGACATTCAGAGAGAGAGAGAGTGCTCAGCCTCGTATTCCTGTGGGTCTGCCTCACGAGGCTATTCCAGCTATGGCATCCCCGCAGACATCACCCCAGGTTTATAGGGGTTACGCGCCATGGGCTCCCTCCACTAGGAAACTGTACGATTAGCCCACTGCTCTTCACCCTGTTGACCCATGACTGCGTACCCAATTACATCACCAACCACATAGTCAAGACACGACTGTAGTGGGCCTCATCACCAACAACAATGAGACCAACTACAGGAGCGAGGTGAGCCAACTGGTCTAGAGGTGCTATGACAACAATCTTTTCCTCAACATAGAAAGGACCTCCACAGCACTGCCCACTTACCATCAACGGTGCTACAAACACGAGGGTGAGCAGCACCAAATTTCTGGGAGTGCACATCTCTGAGGACCTCTCCTGGACAACGAACACCACATCACTGGCCAAGAAAGCACAGTCTCGCCTCTACTTCCTTAGGAAACTTCCTGTGTCCTATCATGTGTTCCTTCTACCGGGGCACCATTTAGAGCGTTCTCACCAGCTGCATCATTGTGTTGTATGGAGGCTGTACTGCCTCCTGTAGAAAGACTGCAACGCATAGTGAAGGCAGCCAGCAAGATCACCGGTGTCTTTCTGCCCTCCCTCATAGATATCTTCCACACCCGCCTCACTAGGATAGCCATCAGCAGCACAGCAGACAGTTCACATGCGTCAAACCCTCACTTTAGCCTACTCCCTGCAGGGAGAAGGTACCGGAGCCTCCAGGCTTGTTCCACAAGACTGTCCAACAGCTTCATACACCAGGCTGTCAGGATGCTGAACTCTGTTCACTACCTAACACCTCCCCCTCCCCCGCCCCCACCTACACCTGAACTGTAGTATATACAGCTCATTCCACACTACCTCCATAGCACATTTCACTTTACTCTTCTACTGATCTCTACGCACATAGACTTGTCATGCTGTCTACTACACACAGACTGTTGTAGCTGTACTGTATGTATATTTTATTTTACCAGTAGTATATAATTGTACATTTCTACAGAACTTTAGACTATTTATATTTTATATTTTATTATCTAATTATTACGAGTACACTGCTGCTACCTTTACTCAAACCTATCTATACCCACTGACTAACTGCGAATGTCAACACTGTAAAGAGAAAGAGAAACGTTATTTTGATTCCTCTGTATGCTCACACATATGGTGGTACTGACAATAAAGAACCTTAAATCTTGAACCTTGAAGTGGAGGCTTTTCTGCCTCTGGTGTGATGAGTGCTGGCAGGATCCAGTTCACTGCCCTGTTGGTACAGTCCTGGAGTTACTGCAGCCTCGTTTTTCTTGGGGCCTGTCTACTTTAAAGTTATTCGTGGCTGCCATTGCTGTGAACCACGATCCTGTCCTCAGGCTTCCTTGGGCAGGCACCCTCTGGTCTCCTGCTTTCTGCACAATGACAGGTGGCTGAGATCCTCCTGCAGACCATATCTTCCCTCCTAGGACCTCCTGGTAGACCTGGAGGGGCTGCTGAGTCCTGTTTGATCCAATGGAGTCAGCCTCTGAGGGGTTCTGACCATAAAAATAGCTCTGCTATTAACTGGTTATTCAGCTTCTCTGCAGGCCTTCTGCCTTCCGCCCCTCTGGCACAGTCATCAACCGGTATGTGTGACGGCGTGGGTATTGACATTCCCATAACGTCAACTCAACAGCGTTGAGTTCCCTCGAAAGTCACCAGGTTATGTACCACACCCCTGGCGTCCATTCGCACTTCCTTCTGACAAATAGAAGCTGGAGTAATGTGACGTAGATGCCCTTTTATGAACTCGCTGGCACGTAATTACTTTGCCACTTGTCCTTTCCTAGCCATTAATTTGGCACTTCAGACACAAATTCCTCAAAAAAGCATTCCCATAGCATCAACTCAAAGCAGCATCTCGTTCCCTTCTCATGGAACCGGGTTACATACGTAACCTAGTGAAGATTATTTGACATCAAATTATACATCAAACATATATTTTACTTTTTAATTAAATTTATTTTGAAAATTGTATCCTTCACTTGCAGTGGTGTCTTAGCTGAACAGTATCCCAAAATCCTGTTTGACTCAGTGCCCATTATGTGGATAAAGCCAAGTGAGTGAACTACAGAATATTCTAATAAGAACATAGTTTAAATGTGATGATACAGCATTTTGCTTTGACAACTCATGAATTTATTTATTGTCTTCCAATTTACATACTCTAGCGGATAAGAGAGATATGGGGCATCCTGGTAACATCTATGTGTGTCCTCTCTATAAAACCAGTGAGCGTAAGGGAACTTTATCCACCACAGGTCACTCTACTAACTTTGTCATCACGATGACACTGCCCACAAGCAAGCGCCCACAGCACTGGATTAAGAGAGGGGTGGCTATGCTCTGCCAGCTTGACAATTAATGACATAGATTTTTACCTGGCTATGCGGTTTAGTGAATTTTAAATAGCAGAATTACCTTGTAATAATTCTATTAAACAAATTCCAGGATGCAGTAATCTGATTTTTGTTATGGACTGATTTTTATTCTTAAAATATATTTAAATATCCTCACACTGTTATCTTTGTTCTTTGGTATTTGCTATGTGATTGTTGTTCTTTGCAAAAATTTATATTAAAGGTTTGCTTTGGGTGCCACATAGTCACATACTTTGTTTGGGAATATACACATAGTGCGCATACAACATAACATCTAAATGGTTACTATGGCTTTCTGGTTGCCAGCCTTGATACCTTATAGCCTTAGTACATCAGCTAGATGGCCAAGCTGAGGCTCAGTGTGATTCATGTCGGAGAGAGGTTGGCTGGACTAGTCCCATGAGTTTATATGTTTAACTGTGTCAGGATATAAATAGCTGTGTGTCTGCAACAAGCCTGAAACGCTCTGAGGTTAGGAGTGCAACACAAAACAGCAGTGTCTGTTGCCGAAACATTTGCATTTGAGTCTGTATATGTAAAGTATAGTGCTGCATGGGAACATACTCTTATCCAGACCAACTTACATTTATCTCATTTTATACAACAGAAATTGAGGGTTGCTCAGGGGCCCAGCAGTGGTGCCTTGGCACACATGGGATTTGAGCTCTCACCCGTCCGATTAGTAGACTAACATCTTAACCACTAGGCTAACATATCCCACAACTTAGCTGTCAGTTGTATGCCAGTAATTTTCATACCTCATATGTTTAAGTATATTGTATACAGGCTTGTTGATTGCTACAGCTATTACTACACAATACCACACTTAATAAATATTTTGCTATGATCCAATTACTATGGCTAGCTGTACAGACAGTTCTTGTAATGGAACCTAACCATATCCCTTTTATAACAAACTTAAAATATTTTGATGTACACCTTGCCACTTCTTGAGGTTGCATGTGTGGTTTCATTCAATTTAAAGTGTGTAAGACAGAAGGCTTGTATGGTGAAGACGCTGTTACACCAGCGCTATATTAAATTCTGGATTCCGATTGGTCCGGAAGGTGTTGATTAATTTCCTAGAACGACTGCAGTGCAGCTATAGATGACAAGTGTGGCTGCTCATACCATCAACAGTGAATGAAAGATCACATCACTGTGTTATATGAGTTTATTATACTATTTATTTAAGATCAGTGTGTAGTAAAAGACCATAACACTGCCTGCTTGTTTTGGACAAAGTACTGTAAGTATGCCATAAACTCACAAGCTAGCAAAACATGCACTTAATGGACGTCTGTGTTTTTTCCCCAGTTGTAAGTAAAGAAATTCCATGTTCAAACTTCAGAGTTTCAGATTATTTTATGTTATGACAACTACTAATATTAAATGTTATCAATTTAGCACTTCATAGAAAAAGCAAACCAAAGTGCTCTACAGAAATAATACCATCACTTAAACCATTACATAACCAAATACTACAAAATAAAGACATTTCCAGTTGTGTCATATTGATTGGAACTACAATCAAAGTCAATGATAAAAACATTATGGACAAAATGGAGATGACTCCAAAGTTATAAAATGTAGAATAAAATATTAAGCATGATACATTACAATAAAATGAAATAAAACAGAACAGACTGGATAAAACAGCCTATTATACAACACATAAAGCTCCCTGGTTAAAGGTGTAAGGTCAAAAGGATGGTCTGTAGGTATTTTTGCTGTTGGCAGATGTTATAGCGGGCAGCACAGAAATCCCAATGGCTCAGAAGATATCTGGAGATTAGGGCTGGAGCTTTGAAGTAAAATCTGTGCTTGGCAGACTCTATATCCTGGCTTTCGTGGCACTAGCTGGAAATGATTAATACACAATCCAGTTTAGCAGCTTTTTTGTTGTGTAAAGTTTTTCTTTTTTTCCCAGGGTCTTCATAGTGCTAAAGCTAAGTCAGTGATATTTAGTGTTTCTTTAATTTCATTTCTACACAGCTTTCTCTAAATATTGGGACTCCTATTTCAACCTGCTTAATCAACACTGATAGCTTTGACATTTGATGTAAAATGGCGCAATAAAAAGCTGTCAATGATTGTTAACCACTTTAAAATTTTACTTGGCCCTCATTCTGCCTGTCGCTGCAGCCCCGCTGTCGGCCATCATTAGCAGACGCCGCTCACGCTAATGAAATCCAACAGGGAGAAAATAGCAAATGAAAGAAAGAGACAAATGAACCTGGTGTCACTCCTAAAGAATAATGTTTGATTCACTGCACAGTAAATTGCAGGAATAAATGGCTGGATTGATTGAGTAATTTGAAAATTCATCAGTGGCCAAGGCAAGCTGTTTCACATCGTCACTGCTGCACCTGCTTCAGACATTTAATGTGTTATTTTAGATGACTGCAGGGTTCATAATTTAAAATTTGGAAAGAGACCGTTTTAAATATCCAAAGGACTCGATATTTGTTTTGCCATGGTGCTTGTCTGGGGTTTTTTGGAAACAAGATCTTTCTCCTAACTATTAAACAAACAGGTCACATTTCATCTTGGGTATAATTTAAGTGCAGTACGTCCATCTTTCTAGCTACAGAATTAAAGAAAAAAATCAAAACACTATAAAGAAATATGGCCATAGTCCAAATTCAAAACAGAACCCTACATCAGATGTTCACCCATCCAGAACAAGTTCAAACTAGAACCTAGAACTTGAATCTATCGGCACTCCACCCAGTACATAAACAAATCTCTTTTCTTTGGTGTGTCTCCTTGGTAGAATCCTTAAAGGTCTCATATGAAATACTACAGAGAACCTGTTTAGAAAGCTAACTCATAATGACTTCAATATTCATTACATATACAGTATATACTGCTTTCTAGGACAACCCTTAATATAGAATATCCTTTTTTTGGAAGCTGTACCCTTAAACAAATATCTAAAGAATCCTTTTTCTTTTCTCACCTACTCATCCAGCAATATTTTCACTCAATCTCATGACTGCTTAAGCCCTAGATTCTAATAAAAAGTGTCCCATTTATAAATATCTAGTTCTTCCGTTTGTCCCTTTGGAAGAGTCATACAAGAGAGGCTTAACCTTTCCAAAATGCTGCCAAGTTGAGTCTTTGTCACGTTGGATCAAGGCAGAATATTCCTCCCACAAGCTCTCTGGAATAGTGAGCAGCATCTTGTGTTGTTCCATCCAAACCTTACTTCCAGGTTTAACTGAATTTAATTTATGTTGAAGTTTAATGTCTGTGAAGTCTTGCCATACCTAGGGTTTGTCTTCACAATGAAAGGGAAAATGAAGACTTCGAGATCCTTCAGCCCTTCAGGTGCCCTCATTTTGCAACACTAATCCCCTTTCTGTCATCTCTACTATAGATATACAAATCATACCCCATCCACACCGTAATACCAGACATGTGTATTGTTTCCCCCATTCGATAGGAGATCATGAACAATGATCCATAGTGTCCATGCACACAAAACAAATATCTCTGTGTCCATGCAAGAGCAGACAATCAGGCATGAACCCACATTCATTTGCTGGTTAAACACAGATTTAGGTTTCATTGCCCGAGATCTCAGGAACAGGGTGAAGTTTAGACACAGTTGATCCCATCCCATGTTCCTAGACATCTGCCTACTGTTCTGTCAGATAGTTCTCGCCTTATCCTCAGCATCACTGTGTCAACAATGTACGGCTGAATATGCCCAAAACTCTTTCACACACTCTTCCAAAAGACCAAACCATCCAGCATACCCTAGGGAAGTTTTTCTCAACCAGGGGTATGTAAATGGAGGGGGGTCCGTAACTGGACCTTGTTAAAACATTAATCTCAAACTGGACATAAGGTGTGGAAACTTTTTACAGGCTGACATAGAAAGTTGTTCTGAAATTGACAATGTTGTTGTGATTGTGCAAAGTATTATGTCATTTCAATGCAATCGAATTAAATTCAATTCTAGTTCTCAGTTATTAAAAGAGTCTATTAATTACCAATATTGCATTCATTCTCTTAATTTAGGTTTTAGTTGGGTAGAAAACTGTGGCTGGAGGGTGAGAGCAGGGGTAGAGGGTAAATGAGGCTGGTTTGAGGTTTTGTGGTGGCCGTCCTTTTGTGATACCTACAGTTACCTTGGACAGAGTTTTCCGAGGTACCAATGAATGCAAGGAAGCGACTTAACCTAGCTAGGTGCACGATCCATGAGCACAACAACATGGACAGGCATCACAGAGCCCACTAACAGCCACTTGACTTGTTGAGTGGTTGTCCACTCAAGACATCTGAAAATGCCTTCAAGTAAGCTAACTCAATTATTTCTATATTATTTAAATATTTGAGCTACCAGAATCATACCGAGCTCACCAATATGCTATGCTCTATTCAAATTTGTTCAAAAAGTGGCAGGTTTAGCTACAGGGAAGATTAGAGTACCTTGAGCAGGACCTGCTGGATTTCAACCAGCTTGGCCATGAGAGTTTGCCTCATGGCCTGGATGGATTACAGCTCAGATTAACTAACCAGTGAATTTCATCATGAGTTTCCAGACCAACCTACTCTCGAGGTCAAGCAAAAGGTCGCACTTCTACTCATGAAGCTAATTTTGCAATTTTTTTATCTTTACCAGAGGGTTCTTGACAAAATATGAATCTTTTTTATTTAAATAATAAATAGTATTATTAATTAATGAGCATTATTGATGTAATGCATCTTGAAATCTCATTTAACATGAAACATTATCGTTTTAAACATTCACAATGTGTTTTAATTCCTGTTAAATGTGTAATACTGTCACATATCAGAGTGTGGTATGTGAAGTGCGGTTCCTCTTCAGTGATAAAAAAAAAAAAACAAACTCTGGTATCCATAAGTAAGTTGGCCCTGAGCCTCTCTCGCTGTTGCTCTCTTAATTTTTTTCTCCCTGCTGTGATTGATCTCGCTCTTTGCATCTCCCCGTGGCTTTGCATGTGTGACGGATCAATTTGGTCACGCTTGTCAGTCTAAGGCTTAGAGGTATCATGAAACTCTTCACTGAAGATGAAGCGGGGGTGGGGGGGGGACCTGAATATTCAGTTGGCATCAACCGCGTCTCCTTCCTCTCATTGCAGGGGAATAGCCGTGTAAAAACGCCACCGGTTTGACAAGAACAAGCGTTTTAGTCGTTGAGCAGCCTCCTCCCGTGTAGTGTCAGTCAAGCTGAGAGAATTTAGCAGGGGGATAGGAGGCCTGATCATGCCTGTTTTACAAGTCTTATAGCACCACGGGAGAATTGGCGAAGCAAAAACATCTCACTATTCCCGACAGAACTGCTGAACGACAATCAAACTCTGAAGAGATCCAGACCACAAGTCCCAATAAGCTCCTCTCGAGTTCTAAGTGTATCAGTGAGGGTTTTCAGGCATCCAGGTCACTTTGAATTGTCTACTTGCAGTCAGGTAAGGTACCTGAATTTGTCTTGCAATCTCAAAAGGTGATTCATTGCTCATCGGTTGTTTCATGGTAGCTTGTCTGTGTGTGGTAATGCTACTAAAACAATGCTCTTGATCCAGTATGGGATGAAATAAAAAATATTTTACAACATGGAGGATAAAGGGAGGTGGGGGGATTCATTCACTGGAGATACAAAGGACAACCTCTAACCATGTGTGTTAGTATTTATGAGTAAACTGTTTCTGGTTTCTAAAAAATACTGGGGTGCTGGAATGGTGTAGGAATAGAAATCTGGGTGGATTAACAGGATTGTCACCATATACAGCTAAATTCATGTTTATAGTAATCTGACGATCTTTACAGTGTTTGTGTGTTTCATTTACTACAAATGCAAGCAAGCACTTCAAACTATTTGCTCTACAAACTTCAGCATTGGTGTAAAATGGGCTCGGACATCGGGCATCTTGGATATCCCATTCTAAAACCATGAGCATATAATAGCCTCCACTCTTCTGGGGAGTCTTTCTACAACATTTTGGAGTGTGTGTGGAACAGTTCAGACACTGATGTCATTAGTTGATGTCACACATCTTGTGCTGATGTTGCTTCCAGAGGCAGTCTGTAGTGAATGATGCAACAGAATATGCATATTTTTTTTCCCCTCAGCACTCAGCTCTGTGAGCACGCCTGGCCTGCTGCTTCACAGCTGAGCTGTTTTTACTCTCAGACACTTCCATTTCACAATAACAGCACTTACCGTTGACCAGGGCAGATCTAGTGGGGCAGAAATTTCACAAATTGACTTGTGGCAAAGGTGGCATCCTAGGAGAGTGTCATGTTTAAAGCCGTTTATCTCTTCAGTACAAACCATTATACTGCCAGTGGAAGTCTATAGACATTGTATAGCTGTGTGCTTGATTGTATGCACCTTTGAGCGATGGGTGTGGCTAAAACACCTGAACTGGTCTCCACATACTTTTGGCAAGATTTAAAATACCACTTTATTCAAATAGTCCACTGTAGACAAACAAGCAGTGATCGAGATCAAGACTATCAATAAACTATAAGTGATTAAAAGACCTGGGTATGAATTGCTAAAAGGTTTTAAACAATATGCCTACTGTTGTTGGTTGTGGGATATTAAGTAGCTTGGGCATAAATGTTCAAGTCAAGTCAAGTCAAGAAGCTTTTGTCATTTCAACCATATATAGCTTAGCAGTACACAGTGAAATGAGACAATGTTTCTCCAGGACCATGGTGCTACAT
>JAOTRN010000019.1:8753282-8763780 GCA_028566695.1 Bagroides melapterus
CAGCCGTGTGCTGAAGCAGCCTGGAGGAAATGCTCTGCTGGTGGGAGTTGGAGGAAGTGGTCGTCAGTCCATCACAAAGTTGGCTGCCTTCATGGCAGGCATGACTCTGTTCCAGCCTGAGATTTCCAAGAACTATGGCATGAATGAGTGGAGAGATGATCTTAAGGTAATATTTGATTTCTGACGAGAAAGATGCCGTGCAAATCAATGAGAATCCAATAAGATCATTTTGTCTGCTTTTCAGCTTTTGTTGAAGAAAGCAGGTGTGAAAGGCCAGAAGACTGTATTCCTCCTTACAGATGCTCAGATAAAAGATGAAGCCTTTTTAGAAGATGTGGACAGTGTGTTAAACACCGGCGAGGTCCCAAACATATTTGCTGTGGATGAGAAGCAAGAGATTATGGAGGTGATTTATAAGAATATTAAGTAGTGAAATTTCATGACTTCCATGGAAGATTTCTATTTTTAAATGTCTTGGATATTAAGGATTATTATGAAGCTCAGTGTATTGGACTCTTGCTCTCTTTTGTGTGTATCTCAGGCAATGCAGCCGATAGCCCAGGCTGGTAATAAGAATTTAGAGTTTAGCCCTCTGGCTCTGTTCGCCTACTTTGTAAACCGCTGCAGAGAGAACTTGCACATTGTGGTGGCATTCAGCCCTATTGGAGATGCCTTTAGAAACCGCCTGAGGCAGTTCCCATCACTTATCAACTGCTGTACAATCAATTGGTTCCAGGTAAGTAAATTTGGAAAAAAATGTAGCTGTAAAGGTAGTAAATGTCACTAATGAACAGATTTTATATATCGTATTTTAGAAGCATGTGCTACCTTTGATGTGCAAGTTTGTTCCTTATAGCCATGGCCAGAAGAGGCACTGGAGCGAGTTGCCAACAAGTTTTTAGAGACTGTAGATATGAGTGATCACGAACGGCTCGAAGTTATGTTAATCTGCAAGACTTTCCATACTTCTGCTACTGATCTGTCCAAAAGGTATGCAAAACCTAATATCATATTTAACCAGGTCATCAATCTTTATCTGATTCTAGAACTACATGCCTTTAATCAATTTATGATATTTCAAGGTTTCTGGCTGAGCTTGGTCGCCATAATTATGTGACTCCCACTTCCTACTTGGAGTTGATAGCTGCATTTCGGATGCTCCTTACTCAAAAACGGGACTCTGTAATGAAGGCAAAGAAGAGGTATACTAATGGACTGGACAAACTGGCTTTTGCTGAGTCCCAGGTATTTGTTTTCTGAATAATTATTTTAAAATGTAATCATTATTTTCAAATTTAGAACACATTTTACTTGCTATAGTATTTATATTGTTGTTTATTATTTATATTGTCATGAAGAAAATTAATGACAGTTTGCGTTTCATTAGGTGAGTGAAATGAAGAAGGAACTTGTAGATCTTCAGCCCAAACTGGAACAGGCCAAGATTGAAAACAACAGTATGATGAAGGTGAAAATAGTCCAAGATGTTTTCTCTGTGTTTCTAAGTAGATACTTTATTTGCTAATTAAATGCTTTTTTTTTTGCTTGGTACAAATCCTAAACATGTTAAAATGTTGCTGTGTCACAGGTGATAGAGGTAGAGTCAGTGGAAGTGGAAGCTAAGAGTAAAGTTGTGCGTGTGGATGAGGAGGCAGCTACTCAAAAAGCAAATGAAGCACAGGCTTTAAAGAATGAGTGTGAGAGTGACCTTGCTGAGGCCATCCCGGCACTGGAGGCAGCTCTTTCTGCTCTTGATACTTTGAAGGTATCAGAAATAAATCACAATTCAAACTTTAGAAAATCATGAAGATTGTTCTTATATACTGGTATAAACCTTTCTTGTAGCCCTCTGATATCAGCATTGTAAAAGCAATGAAAAACCCTCCATCTGGAGTGAAGCTTGTAATGGCAGCAGTGTGTGTAATGAAGGATATCAGACCTGACAAAATTAATGACCCAGCAGGAAAAAAAAAGGTAAACAAATTGATTCAACACGGTAAACTGATATCTTATTGTTTTACTTTGTTAGCCACATTTCTTGTATCCTTATCTATAGGTAGAAGACTACTGGGGTCCCAGCAAGAAATTACTAGGTGACATGAACTTCCTCAGGGACCTGAAGGAATATGACAAAGACAACATTCCTGTAAGCATAATTTTAAGATTAGGATAAAGACTGGTATGACCATGATTGTCATTCTTTGCTGAGTATAATATCACTTTGTGACAGGCACCAGTCATGCACAAAATCCGTAGTGAGTATATGACCAACCCTGACTTTGACCCCACCAAAGTGGCCAAGGCTTCTTCTGCAGCTGAGGGTCTGTGCAAATGGATCACTTCCATGGAGGTTTATGACAGAGTGGCAAAGGTTTGTATTAGTGAATCATGTCACTGATTATATACAGTAATCGATCTTCACTGCATTCTTTCATCATTCATTTGCCCAAACTGATGCATGTACTGTATCCATCTTTGGTTTTAATTATTTGCTTTTAATCTGATAAACCGTTCTTACCTGTTGACTCATTCATTCAATCATCCGTTTATTTAATTTCCCACCCAGGTAAGAATTATTGTCTTTTGGAGTAAGATGCTTAATCCTGGAGTAAACTGTAGGTAATGTTTTTCTTTTAGGTTGTGGCTCCTAAGAAAGCCAATTTGGTTTTAGCCCAGCAGTCACTTGCTGGTACTATGGCCCTGCTGAATCAAAAGCGAGCAGAACTGAAAGAAGTAGAGGACCGTTTGGCTTCCCTGCAGAAGACATTTGAGGAGAAAACTGAGGAGAAGGCTCAGCTAGAATACCAGGTGGACCTTTGTGCCCGTAAGCTGGAGAGAGCTGAAAAGCTCATTGGAGGCTTAGGAGGAGAAAAGACTAGGTCAAGATAATAGTTATAAATTTTTTTTTCCTTTAAAGTCACTTCATTTTGAACTTGCCATTTCATTTCAAATTACAATCTGGATATTATCTGATGTAATTTAGGTGGTCTAAAGCTGCAGATGACCTTCAGAACACATATGATAATTTGACAGGGGATGTGCTGATATCTGCTGGTGTAATTGCTTACCTTGGAGCCTTCACTGCTGGCTTCCGCCAGGATTGCACAAAGGACTGGACAAAGCTATGTAAGGTACTGTATCCACTGACATTATGTAGATCAGTGCTATGTGGTAACTGGTAGCATCAGGTGAATAACACAGAATATTATTTCATATAGTTTTCACATTTTGCATTAATAGTTAAAAAGTAGTATGTAGTATATGCAGTCATGTAATAAAGTATATGCAGTCTTGTAATAATATTGCTCTAAATGTTGTTTGATTGGCCAGTTTAAATCAGTGTGTGTAGCCACCTTATAAAAAATATCTGCAGTGATATATGTGGTTATATTCAGTCCAAGAAGATCCCATCCTCAGATGACTTCTCTCTGAGTAAAACCCTTGGTGATCCTATCAAAATCAGGGCCTGGAACATCTCTGGACTACCCACAGATAGCTTCTCCATCGACAATGCAGTCATAGTGAGCAACTCCAGAAGATGGTACTTGTGCACACAGTTTCAGATACATATCTGAACATTTAAACATTTGTATTTAATGATTTCTTTTTGGGTTTTGGGTTTAGCAAATATCAAAATATCTTTGCAGGCCTTTAATGATTGACCCACAGGGTCAGGCCAACAAATGGGTGAAAAACGCAGAGAGAGAGAACAATCTCAATGTGATCAAACTCACTGATGCAGACTATATGAGAACCCTGGAGAACTGTATCCAGTTTGGAACTCCATTGCTGTTAGAGAATGTAGGAGAAGAACTGGACCCCTCTATAGAGCCCTTACTGCTCAAACAGATATTTAAACAAGGTACAGGGTGGAAATGTCACCAATTTACTTATTACAATTTAAATCAAAGCACGATTTGCAGTTTAGTGTGAGATTTGGCTTAATCAGTGTCAAGAAAATGATCATTTTATTGTGAACACTGTATTTTCAGTAGATCATTACATCTCTTGAAAGGGTTTGTTTATGTACAGTATAGGGTTAAATACCAGTGACTGAAACATGGTTATGTTATCTATTGTCTAAATGTAGGAGGTATGGACTGCATTAGGCTGGGAGAAAGCGTGATTGAGTACTCCAGTGATTTCCGCTTTTATATCACTACAAAGCTTAGAAACCCTCATTATCTCCCTGAACTGGCAACCAAAGTGTCCCTGCTCAACTTCATGATCACTCCAGAAGGTCTGGAGGACCAGCTGTTGGGCATCGTGGTGGCTAAAGAGAGGTGAATTAAACACACAATTTGTGAAATTACTTTTCTGCATTACATACATGAGGAAACACAGAGCACAACTATCATTGTTTTACACGGGTTAATGTGAGAAGCATAGTTATTCAGTCTTAAAAAAAGATTATTTTAGGACGTATGCTATCACAACTCTTCTTCTCAGTATTCTTCAATATTATTGTGCCTACTTTTGTATGAAACATTTGTTTCATAGGCCAGAGTTGGAAGAGGAGAGGAATGCTCTCATTCTTCAATCCGCTGCCAATAAGAAACAGCTGAAGGAGATTGAGGACAAAATCCTGGAGACGTTACAGTGCTCTGAGGGGAATATACTGGAGGACGAGCGTGCTATTCAGATCCTAGACTCTGCAAAGATAATGTCCAATGAGATCTCCAAGAAACAGCAGGTCTGGTGCTTAGAAACTGTGGTTTTAAAGACAATGCAGTGTTGTGACACTGACTGATTTCTTCTTTGTAACCTTTCAGATTGCAGAAAAGACTGAAAATAAAATAGCAGAGTCTAGGGAAGGCTACAGAGCCATTGCCAAGCACTCATCCATCCTGTTTTTCAGCACTGCAGACCTGGCCAATATTGACCCCATGTATCAGTACTCACTTAGTTGGTTTATCAATCTCTATATAAACTCCATACAGGACAGGTAAGCAGATATATGTTGATAGAATTATTTCATTGAGCACTGTCTCAGAGTTTAAGTATCTTTTTCTCTGTTTGTGTGGCACATGTTAATTACCCTGCACTGTATGTTTTAGTAACAAGTCAAAGATTCTAGAGAAGAGACTGAGATACCTTACTGACCACTTTACCTACAATCTATACTGCAACGTGTGTCGCTCTCTCTTTGAGAAGGACAAACTGCTCTTCTCCTTCCTCCTCTGCTGTAACCTACTCTTGTAAGTCAGAGCAAGACACATGATAAATTAAATATACTTTTTTTGTCAGTTTTTGTAATTAAAGAAATTAAAGAAACAGCATTTACATTTTATACTGGGTTTTTGACTGACTTTCTGTTTCAATCAGGGCTAAAAAAGAAATTGTGTACTCGGAGTTCATGTTCCTGCTAACAGGTGGAGTGGGTCTGCAGAATAATGTGCCCAATCCTGATCCCAGCTGGCTCCAAGAGAAGAGCTGGGATGAGATCTGTAGAGCTAGTGAACTGCCTGGCCTGCAGGGCCTCAGGTCTGTATCTCTGTGTCTTTATAGGCTTAACTTGCTTTAAAAATCTATAATGAATCCTAAAAGGTTTGTTGCTATTTTCATCGGGTTGTACATGTTTCTACCTTGAATACAGGGAGAGTGTAATAAAGACACCGGAGAGTTTTCTGCCTATTTATGATAGTAAAGAACCTTATAACACTTTGTTACCGAGCCCATGGCGTGACAAACTTAATGACTTTCAGAAAATGATTATCTACCGCTGCCTCAGGCCAGATAAAGTGAGCTGTTTTTCATTTTCACATACTTTATTTTTACTTTATACATTTTTATTCGTATATCGCTTAATAACACTTTTATTTTGTCTCTCTTATATTAACAGATTGAACCAGCCATTACCAGTTATGTGACTGACAAACTGGGCAAAAAGTTTGTTGAACCACCTCCATTTGATCTAAGTAAAAGTTACAACGATTCCAATTCTACGATTCCACTGGTGTTTGTACTCTCTCCTGGAGCAGACCCTATGGCCAGTACGTATTGTCTATTACTGTAACCACTATTGTTCTTGTCCAGTGTAATGTAAATGATCCATTCTTATGCACCCCTTACTGACTGTTGAAACATTTTTTCATAGGTTTACTGAAGTTTGCAAATGACAAGAACATGGGTGGTACAAAGTTCAAGTCAATTTCCCTTGGACAGGGTCAGGGTCCTATAGCTGTAAAGCTGATTCAATCAGCCATGGTAGACGGTACATGGGTGTGCCTACAGAACTGCCACCTGGCTGTATCTTGGATGCCCACACTTGAGAAGATCTGTGAAGACTTCAGCCCAGACACATGCCACCCAGACTTCCGCCTTTGGCTCACTAGCTACCCTTCTCCAATGGTGTTTATACATTTCATTCTTGTGCTACAAATTGAAGATAGTACCATGTGTTCCACTTGTTTGTTTATTATCTCTTAGATAATCTATTATCTTACAACCTGACCTATTTGTTGTGACAGTTCCCAGTGACCATCCTGCAGAATGGTGTAAAGATGACAAATGAGCCCCCCACAGGCCTTAGGCTGAATCTGCTACAGTCCTACATATCAGACCCTATCTCAGACCCTGAATTCTTCTCAGGGTGTCCAAGCAAAGAATTTGTGAGTGTAGACAATCAATGTTCATTAAGATTGTCATGTTAAACACACAGATTTGACACCAAACTCCCCTTTTCATGTTTATAGGTTTGGGAAAAACTTTTGTATGGGGTTTGCTTCTTCCATGCCCTTGTCCAGGAAAGGAAGAAATTTGGACCACTGGGTTGGAACATTTTATATGGATTTAATGAATCAGATCTCCGAATTAGCATCAGGCAGTTGCAGGTAAACAATTTATAGTATATATTTAAATATATATATATATATAAATATATATATAATAGATTGCAGCAACATTTGCTTGATCCAGTATCCATTTCTTTCAGCTCTTTGTGAATGAGTATGAGGAGGTTCCCTTTGAGGCCATCACATATCTGACTGGAGAGTGTAACTATGGTGGGCGGGTAACAGATGACTGGGACCGCCGCCTGCTCCTAACCATTTTGGCTGACTTCTACAATAAGGACATCATCAAGAACCATCGCTACAGCTTCTCTCCTAGCGGAAAATACTATGCACCTCCAAAGTTTGATCAAGAGGGCTATGTAGAGTTTATCAGGGTGATTATAATGAGGGTTAATGACATATTCACAGATCAACTAATTCATACGGCATTTTCGTTCTAAATCACAACAGATATGTAAAGTTAAAGGAGTTTGTATTCTTGCAGAATCTGCCTTCTACCCAGCATCCAGAGGTGTTTGGTATGCATGAAAATGTGGACATCTCAAAAGACCTGCAGCAGACCAAACTCCTGTTTGACTCCCTGATCCTGACTCAGGGAGGTGGTTCAAAAGGAGGTGGAAGTTCTGGAGGTGACAACAGCCTGCTGGATATTGCCAGTGACATCCTGTCTAAAGTAATCACCCATACTATATAATAGTAACAAATGTCTACTATGTGAGACAGTGCATTTTATTTCAATATTTTGCTGTTATTTATCTAGCTTCCAGAAAATTTTAACATCGAGGCTGCCCTTGCCAAATTCCCAGTGCGGTACGAAGAGAGCATGAACACAGTGCTTGTCCAGGAGATGGAACGATATAATAAGTAAGTGCTCAAAACTGGGCTTCGTTTTAATTGTCATCTCATATATTTTGCATGGATGTTTTTGTTTTTGTCTATTTTGCATGTCATGTTAATTATATTGTACATCCTTTTTTTTGTCAGCTTGTGCAAAACAATTAGCGTGAGCCTGCAGAACCTGCTCAGGGCCATTAAGGGGCTTGTTGTAATGGATGCAGAGCTGGAGGCTATAGCAAGTAGCCTGCTTGTAGGAAAAGTGCCAGGGAAGTGGGCAAAGTGCTCTTACCCCAGTCTGAAGCCCCTGGGCAGCTACATCGCAGACTTACTTGCTAGGCTTAAATTTCTACAGGTTAGAACAGATGCATTTTCAGAAAACTCTTATTAATGTGATACAAAATGCCTAGTTTGTCTGTCAAAATATTTCTAGAATTTAATGAAATTTTACTGTCTCTAGTGATTGGATTATTATGCATTCCTTTAGGACTGGTATGGCACAACCAAGCCCCATGTTTTCTGGCTGTCTGGCTTCTTCTTTACTCAAGCTTTCCTGACAGGAGCCATGCAGAACTATGCTAGGAAATACTCTATCCCCATTGACCTTCTTGTATTCGATTATGAGGTACGCATCTACTGCAAGATTCCTTGTACACTTTTATACTCTGTTAGCAGAGAGTTTTGGATGACATTTTTTATAAATAATTCTAGTAGGTTTTGATCTTCCCCTGACTGTTTTATGCAGGTTATGTCATTTGATACCTCAGCCACCTCCCCTGAAGATGGAGTCTACATTCATGGCCTCTTCCTGGATGGAGCTCGATGGGACAGAAAAAAGTTTGTTTATTTGAGAACAAATTATACACCAAACATATATTTTACTTTAAAAATGAACTATATTTTGAGACTTATATTCTTCATATGCAGTGGTGTCTTAGCTGAACAGTACCCCAAAATCCTGTTTGACTCAGTGCCCATTATGTGGATAAAGCCAAGTGAGTGAATACCAGAATATTCTAATAAGAGCATAGCTTAAAGGTGATGATGCACCATTTTGCTATGACAACTCATGAATTTATTCATTGTCTTCCAATTTTCATATTCTAGCGGATAAGAGAGATATGACGCATCCTGAAAACGTCTATGTGTGTCCTCTCTATAAAACCAGTGAGCGTAAGGGAACGTTGTCCACCACAGGTCACTCCACTAACTTTGTCATCTCCATGACACTGCCCACAAGCAGGAACCCACAACACTGGATTAAGAGAGGGGTGGCTATGCTATGCCAGCTTGACAATTAATGACAGATTTTTACCTGACTATGCATTTTAGTGAATTTTAAATAACAGCTTGTAATAATTCTATTAAATGCTTGTAATAATTCTATTAAATGATTTCCAGAATGCAGTAATCTGATTTTTGTTATGGACTGAATTTTATGCTTAAAATATTTTAAAATATCCTTGCAATGTGAACTTTGTTCTTTGCTAAAATGTATATTAAATATGGGTGCCATATAGTCACATACTTTGCTTGGGACACTACACACAGTGCACATAGAACATAGTATCCAAATGTTTACTATGGCTTTCCGGTTGCAAGCCTTGATATCTTATAGCCTTAGTACGTCAGCTGGATAACCAAGCTGAGGCTCAGCGTGATCCATGACAGAGAGGGGTTGGCTGGACTAGTCCCATGATTTTATATTTTTAACTGTGTCAGGATATAAATAGCTGTGTGTCTGCAACAAGCCTGAAACGCTCTGAGGTTATAAGTGCAACACAAAACAGCAGTGTCCGTTGCCGAAAGGTAAAAGAAACATTTGCATCTGAAGCTGTATATGTAAAAACATTGTTCTTCCTGGAAGGGTTTCAGAGATCAGTGGAGTGCTGCATGGGCATGGAGTGTTGCATGATTACAAGCCACCACAGTTCCAAACTCAACAGTCAGTAACCAACATTTCATTAAGAGTTGAGGTTAAAAAGGTTCTACTTTAAAGAGGAACTTAGCTTTCAGTTGTATGCCAGTAATTCTTATACCTCATATGTTTGAGTTTATTGTATAAAGGCTTGTTGCTTAACCTCTAATCATTACTACAGCCATTATTACACAATACCACACTTATTAAATGTTTTGCTATGATCCACTCACTATCGCTAGCTGTACAGGCAGTACGTCTAGTGGAACCTAACCTTATACCATTTATAACAAACTTTAAAAGTTATGATGCACACTTTGACAATTTTTGAGGTTCCATGTGTGATTTCACTGAATTAAAAGTGTGTAAGATGGAAGGCCTGTATGGTGAAGAAGAGTGGGATGAAGATGAAGCAACACAATACATGATTGAGCAGAGTCTGTTGGAATATGCCAAGTGCAAAGGCGAAGCTCCTAGGTAAGACGCCACATGACATTCTGTAGGACATAATCTACTTGCATACTTGTGTAAAGAAATATAATCACTTGTAATTTTCAACAGTGATCCTAAACTAGAATACATTGACCATGAAGAAATCTTTACAGCCATATGTGGAGGTAAGGTCTGATTCACTTTTCTGGGGGCTTCATGTACTGTTTCTTATTGCAGTCTTGTGTGTAAGTGCTTGTGTAATTCAGTAACATTTTGCAGAAGTGCTGATTTTCTTCATTTTAATGTGTGTATGTTGCAAATAGGCAATTGCCTGTAAATATCTAGGCATGTGCATGACAAAAACGGACGTCACTGATATTTTCGTGTAAATGCAGGAGGCTATGTTTAGGTCTGTGGAGCATAATTTAAACTTGACCACCCAATATGTATATTAAAATGCAGTAAATCTTTTGCAAATTATCTGATTTGAAGCTGATCAAGGTTTACATTAGTTTTACAT
>JAOTRN010000019.1:8763880-8783351 GCA_028566695.1 Bagroides melapterus
AGCAATGTTAATACTGACAAATAATCTGGACTATACATCCTCCTATGTACATTTCATACATATGGTCACAGGAAATGAAGATGCCTTGCAGATGCTTGTACAGCACAAAGCAGCCGTGTCCATGGCAGACAATAGGGGATGGCTCCCTCTGCATCAAGCAGCAGTCCAGCAGAAAAGGAAAATTTTGGAGATAGTGTTTTCAGGTCTATGTTTTTGTCAAAAACAATCAATTTACAGGACCAAAGTGTCTAAAGCAGTTAACTGAACATTTTATTTAATAAAAGAATTGCATTATCAGCATCTCCTAATGGGTCGGGTGAGTCCCGGACACTGAAAGGAGAGACGCCTCTGTTTCTTGCTGTTGTGAATGGTCTTCGAGATAATGCTACTTTCCTGCTCCAGAATGGCTCCAGCCCTGACTGTCAAAATGAGGACGAGGACTCTGCATTAATTGGGGGTGTGTCATAACTCTTTAAATGTAAAGACACTGGATACTATTGAATTTAATTTTATAGTTTAACACAATGAGCAGCTTTGTTTTCAATAGCAGTGACAGGGCATTTGAGGGCATTTATCTATTCATAGTTTAAGATAAGTAGATGTTCATTTAAGAGTATCAGCAATGGCGCTTTATTAATGAGATGTCGTGGGTCATCTAAATCAGTGTAATTTTTGTGTTTTGTGTCTCTGAACAGCCATAAAACATAATCATTACGATTTGGCCTCTCTTCTTCTACGCTACAATGCTACAGTGGACCAAAAAGGCAACCTCCAGAGAACTGCTCTGCATGAAGCATCTCTATTAGGCTTAGAGGACTTTGTGTACCAGCTTCTTCAGGCTGGTGCCAACCCAGATGCCTATGATGCCACGGAACATACACCTTTAGGACTCGCAGCCCAAGCTGGGCATTTGAATGTTGTGGAAATCCTACTTCAAAAAGGTTATTTAAATTGTGTTCAGGGCTTTGAAATACGATTGTTTAAGGGGTAATTCCTATCATTTCAGTTAATATTGAACATCATATGCACCTGAAGGTCCTTGAGTATAAACAATGGGCCTTTCTTCCTTTTCTCCCTGTTGTGGAAGTAATGTGACAGCCAATTAAGCATATGAGAAGATGTGTGAGAGAAATGAATACTCTTTGAGTGCTCTACTGAGGCAGTTGTGTAGCTCAGAGTTAGAAAACATGGCATGCGTAATGTGCTGTGTGGAAGATTTTTCTCTCCCATGGTGATCGGTGGTGTTTATGTGCAGACTAAACTGGCACAAATTAGTAAAGTATTTCTGTGCTTCGCAGCATTGTCTATATGGGCTTTTTTGTATGTGAATGATAAGTGAAGGCAATTACCTGAATGGCTCCTCTTTCTCCCACTCTCATTCTTAGGGGCCAGCATATGGCCAAAGCTTCACTCTGTAGAATCTGTATCAGTACTGTTTGACGCTGCTGCATCTGGAAACCCTGATATAATCTCGCTTCTCTTGGAGTACGGAGCTGACCCTAACACTCCCACACACACAGGCCATCTGCCCATTCATCGGGCTGCTTATCGAGGCCATCTGCTGTGAGTGAGGGATGGTCTCTTATATGAATGCTCATAACTGTACCAGCCCATATTGTAGCCTGCGTACAGTTAATAGGTAATAGAACAAGAAATGTAACATGGTAAATATCATGAATTGGGCCTTTTAATTCCAGTGAAGCCAAATTTAAATGCTAAAGAAATCTAAGACATTCTAGACAATTGTATGCTACTAACTTTGTACCAACAGCTTGAGGAAGTCTCACATTTGGGTGTTATGGTCAGGTGTCTTACTTTTGGATATTTAGTGTATCAACAAATGTCTGTGTAAGATACTTTATTCCTGATCCTCTCCCATCATTACAGAGCACTGGAACAGCTGATCCCAGTAACCAAAAAAGAGGACATTAAAGAGAGTGGTATGAGCCCATTACATTCAGCAGCTGCAGGTGGACATGCTCAATGCCTTGAGCTTCTCTTGAACTTTGGGTTTGACCCCAACTTCATGCTGCATCCACGGGTACGGAGGAACTACGAGGACGAACGCAGATCAGCACTTTATTTTGCTGTGTCAAACAGTGATGTGCAATCAGCAAGGTTGCTACTGAAGTCTGGTGCTATGCCAAACCAGGACCCTGTCAACTGTCTGCAAGTAGCCATGCGCCTGGGCAACTATGAACTGATCAACACTCTGCTGCGCTATGGAGCAAATGTGAACTACTACTCACGTGTAAATACAACACATTTCCCCTCGGCCCTGCAATATGCTCTGAAGGATGAAGTGATGCTCCGGATGCTGCTAAACCATGGCTATGATGTACAGCGCTGCTTTGACTGTCCTTATGGCCAGGGATCTCACGTCCCTGTGGACTACGAAGGCTGGAGTGTTTCTGTGATAAGAGATGTAGTGGTAAGATAACAGTTTTTAGATGTCATATGATGTCAACTGCAGTGCTTTTGCTTCTTAACTTTGAAGTCTTAAGAGAGATTGGTCTTAAAGTGTGGCAGGAAAAGGCAGGAGGGTTGGGACACACTCACTACCCATTAACTAAAATCAAGTGAGATCAAGTCAAGTCATATATAGCTTACACAGTACACGGTGAAATGAGACAACATTTCTTCAGGACCATGGTGCTATGTAGAACAAAAGACAAAAGACAGAGCTACATAGAACAATATAAAGCTAAGAACTTAAACTAGGTTAGGCCTAGTTACATAAAGTGCATCTGTGCACCCAAGTGCAAACAGTGTGAGACAGAAGACAAAAAAGATACTGCCGACAAACAATACAGAACACAAGACAAAAACATAAACGACAATACACAAAATCAGTGGCGACTAGTGAATATATTGAATGTTCTTTTGGTGCATCTGCAAAATACAGGACTTAATAATACTGTAAATAGAAATAGCAGCTGTTTTGATGTGGTGAGGTAATGGGTTGTACAAAATAGCAATTATTACTACACATGCAATGCAGTATGTGAAAAAACAGCATGTAAACAGTTTGTGCGTGTGTATTGTGCCAAACAATGCAGTCCACAGAGTTGTGTGTGTGTGTGTGTGTGTGTGTTTGGTAGAGATCAGTTCAATTATTGAGGAGTCTGATGGCTTGTGGGAAGAAGCTTCGGTACCTTTTTCCAGATGGGAGGAGGATGAAGAGTGTGTGAGGGGTGTGTGGGTCATCCACAATGCAGTTTGCTTTGCGGATGCAGCGTGTGGTGTAAATGTCTTTGATAGAGGGGAGAGAGACGTCTTCTCAGCTGTGCTCACTGCAGGGACTTGCGGTCCATGATGGTGCAATTCCCAAACCAGACAGTGATGCAGCTGCTCCGGATGCTCTCAATGGTCTCTCTATAAAACATAATCAGGATGGGGGGATTGAGATGAGCTTTTCTCAGCCTTCGGAGGAAGTAGAGACGGATTCGTCGATGTTCAGTGAAGGGTGGTCACTCTGTGCTCTTCACGTTCAGAGACAGGTTGTTGGCTTTGCATCAGGCTATTAGCTGTTGCACCCCTTCTCTATATGGGAAGTATAACAGCAGTGGGCTGAGCACACAGCCCTGAGGGACTCCAGTGCTCAAAGTGGTGGTGCTGGAGATGCTGTTCCCGATCTGGTCTGTCCTGACCCTTGAAGGCAGAGTCTCTATCCTTCAGCAGTGCAGGCACCTTTGCAGTCATCCACAGCTCCTGGTTGGAGCGTGTGGTCATGGTGATGGAAACAGTCACATCATCAATGCACTTGGCGATGTAGCTGGTCAAACGTAAAAAGCCCCATATTGGATCCGGAGTGGCCACTGCATGCTACTGCCACGCCACCATCTTGGAGCTTCTTCTGATAGAATATAAGATGTATTTTGATGGGCAAAGATTATAGACCACTCACAATATGGTACCAGGGGGTGCTTTCTGATTAGGCGACCTGTCATGTGTTCCCCACTTTACTGACAATAATCATGTTAGGATAATTAAGATCATATTTAATTACGACTGAATGCAATTACATTGTACAATTTTGCACCAAAAACAAACTTTCCATTCCATATAAACAGCAGATGTAGTCCTTAATTTGTTATGCTGTCATTCACAAACTGGTTAGGTTCTGTAACTTATTTGTGCATGAACAAGCCACATTGCTTCAGCCTGGGCCCCATAACAAATAAAATGCCCTGTCCTCCACACAGCACTTGAAGCAACCCTGTCTAGACATTATTTATTTTATGACCCTTAAAATAACTTACCTTAACCTTCACACCCCAATTTGTATAACACCTCTGAGGAGTCTATACTATGCAATTAAATGCAAACATATATAAAAAAATATATATATTTTAAATATTAACATCTTAAACATCTGTGAAGATGGCAATGTCATGTAACAATGTCTTTGCGCCAAGAAACATATTCATGCCAGATGTTCTATAAATGTGACCTTGCCCTATACGTAATTAAGTAGTACTAACACAATATTTCTGTCTGCAGTTCTGTGAAGTGATAACAGTGTCATGGCTCAAGCATTTTACAGGCCAGGTGGTCAGAATCTTGCTGGATTATGTTGACCATGTCACTTTCTGCTCCAAACTCAAGAGTGTCCTGGCAGAGCAGAAACAGTGGTCAGAAATATGTAAGA
This sequence comes from Bagroides melapterus, assembly GCA_028566695.1. Taxonomy (NCBI): domain Eukaryota; kingdom Metazoa; phylum Chordata; class Actinopteri; order Siluriformes; family Bagridae; genus Bagroides; species Bagroides melapterus. The sequence continues at coordinate 8,768,532 of JAOTRN010000019.1, forward strand.
TTCAAGGTGTGTGATCAAAACATGAATATGCCTAAAATTATACCTGTTACCTAAAATTATATAATTACTTATCAGTCTAAAAAAACAGATGCCAAAGGGGGTATTAATGAAGTAATATTTTGCTTTCTTTACAGAAAACACTCGAAGCCTGAAGCATTTATGCCGTCTTAAGATCCGTGAGTGCCTCGGTCGTCTGCGCCTTAGGGCTCCAATTTTCATCAGCTTTTTACCTCTGCCAAACACTCTAAAGGACTATATTCGGTTCAAAGAGTATGATATATACAACAAAGGAACTATGGTAGAGCTGGAATAAAACAGAAACATTTTCATTGTGTTTAGGATTTTTTTATTATTGTCATGCCACTTGTTGTCATATACCACATGTATTGTTTATTGGTCATCATTTGTTTGTTTTTAATATAAACACAAATTTTGTAGAATGTAATATTTTTTAACCACAGTCTACAGACAGCCCATGTTTATTCCATTTTTCATTCAAACAGCAATGCAGTACTTATATAGGCAAGGCAATATTAAAAGAGCACTAGGAATCTATATTTGTGTTGGATTGGTTTCTCTTCACTCATTTTGTAGAAATCATTCAAATCTTATTCAACTCCACCCATTTAAACATTGGAGTCCTTTTCTCCCCCAAATTTTATCCAAGTTCAAGATTAATATTACATATGAACATTTATAGATTGAGCCACATTAACGCCACATTAACTAGAGTTTATGTTTAAGGGGAGATTCAGGCTCATGATGAATTAGAGAGAATGGAGGCTCTTTCCTGTCTCTCTCCCAGTGCTTCCAGTACTGACAGGATAAAGTTCCTGATAAAAGCAGGTTTAAATTTTGTGTAAATTTTGTATAGAGTTTATGTATCCAGAGATCCATTTAATTGTCTGTGTACAGATTTATTTTGCCATACAGTTTTTATTCCTGACCTTTTCACTCACGTAGGCCATTTTCTATTTAGTTGTTTGGATTAACTCAATTTAATAAAAGTATATAATAACTACATATAATCAATATAATAACTATAGAAACTCAATAATAAATAAATAATATATTTGATATTAGCGCGTTGTGATTTCCACCACTATAACTATTTTTTTTATTTTTTTTTAGATATTTCGGTTTGTTTTGTTTTTTTTAACGACTGCTTTTCGGATCGCTCCCTGGAGTCCCCCTTACCCCACTTTGAACACCATTGTTACACACTGTGTGATTGGTTTTTGGCCTTTGGGTGGCGCTGGGCTACTTGTAAACAGAGTGACGCCAGAGTTTTCGCAGCGCAGGGAAGCCGCACGTCAGAGGCATAATGGCGGAGGCTGGTTGAGAAGGAGAATTACTCCGTGAAGCGGCACTGAAACAAACTTCATCGCCAGTCGACGAAGTGATCTGTGGCCAAAATGGCCTGTAATCTTAACGAAGACAGAAAACACGACCGGGACGGTATCAAGACCAGCGGCCTATGTCTGGACGGCAGCGAGAGCCAGGAACAATTGTCAGCCTCTACCACGACTACATCCAAGCAAAATGGCGAACAAGCTGGATGCGAAGACGAGCAAATGTCTGAACAAGATGCTTATGAGCGGCGGAAGAGTGGGCTGTCAGATTTGAAGAACTGCAGCACTTCACCGTCGGCGCTGCACAAGTCATCTGAGGAGTGGTCGCGGAAGACTTTCCAAATCCCGCGGAAGATTAAGGAGCGCAAAGGTTGTGTCCCCTTCACTGGCATTCCTGAAACTGAACTGGGCTTCTTGTGCTTCACAGTCTGTTGTGCATGCCTGCTAACCGTAGTAACTGCTGCCGGCTTTGTTTAGTTGGCCTAGTTAGTGTCACTGTGCTTTACTGCACGTGCACAAGTGCTGGTTTGTTTTGCACTGGTGTAATTAGCCGTTAATTTCAGCCATGTAGCCAGCAAATGTAAATATAAGTTAGCAGTCGTTGGCTAGCTAACTAGCAAATACGCCAATAAAAGACAGGAAGCATAATAGAAACTACTTCGCACTGCATGTCTTGTGTGCAGATTTTGTTTTTCCTACGTTATGTGTTTCGTCTGTCTCGTAATTTGAGCCTGACCGTGCTAAATTGCTAAGTGGGTGCTAGCCAAATAGCTCAATCGGTAGTTAGGACAACATTGGTGTCACCACGGAGCTCACCTCTGACACTCTTCATTCAGTACTGGCACTGCTCACGGTGTAGTATGGATATTCATTAGCACAGACTCAATGCTAGTTCATCTTCAATAATAACTAATCCTCAGCCAGTTTCCATACAGGTACTCTCATTGTCATGTCACTCACGTTATTACCATTTGAAGCGTTAATATTGACGTTAGCCTAAAGTTGGCATGATTGAGATGTGCGCGTTGGTTTTACATGCGTTAGCGGTTTCTAGTTTGTATACATCACGGAAACAGTTTCTGCTTGTTTACTAGCAGCACTTAACGAAAGGAAATAATTACTATATACAACTCAAAGCCGTGTTTTAGAAGTCTGGAACAATATCTGTACTAATACGTGTTTGTTTCATAAGCTGTATCTCTGAGTTCCTCAGAGTTCTTTAACATGTTAATTCACCGATTGAAGACTTTTACATCTACGGGTTGAAATGTTTTCTGTTGTCAGCATTTTCATCTGATGGTAATCAATATTCTTGTACTCTCTGTCCTATAGGTAGAGTGCATTTGTGACATTTACATGACATGTTTTTCTCTTTTCTGAAAATCCAGGTCTGCTTCAGCAGTTGGTGCCAGAATCGTGGGAGTTTGAGGAGCTTTTCAAACTCCTGTCTTCCTCATACCTGGATGCATCATCTCGAGGAGCTTTCACCTACACTAAAGCGTGTCTTATTCACAACGAGCTCCTGGAGAAAGAGGTAAGCTTGATATTAGGAATAGATTTTTTCACTTCCGCTGGCACTCTATGTAATTTTTTTATTCGTAGTGGTAGATGAATCAGATGTGTGTTTTCATTAGGAAGGTATTTAAAGATCTATGTTGATCTAGTGAGATAAATCAGTTTGATTCTTGCTGGATTTCTCATTGGGGTATTTTGTAAGGTAATATGTTTATGACCAGACCTCACAAACTCATGCCAGTTTGAGTTCATGATGTCACAGGCTAAATTAAGTACAGTTTGAGAGGCCAAGTTGTGACTACTATTCCAGCTACTATCCCAGCTCGACGTTGCTCGACGTTATCTTTTAGCTGAACTTGTTTCTAATGTGCCTTTGACTTAATTCAGTAATTAATTCAAAACCTTTTATTTTGTCCAGTATGTGGAGAAGAAAAGGGAACTCAAGCAAGCTGGGCGGACAGACGCTGAGCTTACAGACTCCTACGCTTTTCTGCTGCCTGATGCAAAAAAGGTGAGACTAGCAGCTGAACGTGTCTCTCAAATCATGCTTTTTTTTTTTTAACTTAATCTGAGGTAACTATATTTTAATCAAGCTGTCGTTACTCCTTCTTGAAAATGTCTCTTTAACAAGAGTTTTAAGAGAAAGAACTCTGTTTCTAGTGCCTGCATTTAACACACCTGAATGAGCTAAAAGTGTGGACTCAGGCATGTTATAGCTGGTAAAGAACTGTATTGGGTTTTTGAGCCTGTATTCAGTGGTCTAAAAAGACGTGTAACATTTGTGCTTCTCGTTGCAGACTCGTTGGGTGTGTGAAAAGGGACTTTCAGTGGGACATGCACGTATTAACAATTTGGGAAATCCCAATAAAGGTAATGTTAGATCTTCTCACAGTTGTGTTTATTTGCTCCATGCTACCTTGTTTGCAAATAACAAATCATACCCTCATGTTGTAAGTGCTCTGTCTGTAGTTTGTAGGCATACTATATGCAGGTAAACAAATTGAGTGCTTCTGCCTGTTATCCCTTGGCCTGGTCTCACCAAAGTATTTTACATTTACATCATTTGGCAGACGCCTTTATCCAGAGCGACGTACAAAAGTGCTTTTAAATCTTTATCTTTGAAAACAGCAGAAGAATAAGTAAATCTATGCACATTTATTTTCCTGATTCAGTCTGAGGTGGCATGGAAAAGAAATAAATTTCTTTAAATAAATTTTTGATATTTGTCTACGTAAATGTAGAGTACTGCAAATATGCCGTCAGAATGTTTTCGGACTAATATGATTGTTTTCTTGTTTCTCTTTTAGGGGTTTACCTTTCAAAATACTCTGATTTGTTGCAAATGAATCCGTTTGAAGCGGGTGCTTCCGGGGACATAATCATATTTAAAGTCATGAAAGTAATATTTCCTTGATTTTATATTCCATACATAGAATGTAGAATTTAAATGCGTGTTTCATTTTTTTTAGTTTTTCATCTCGTCCATGTCCTCTTGTTTTGTTCTGCAGGGTAGATTAAAAAGCATATTTGAAAATACACCCAAGAGTAATCTGGAACCTACGCCTAAATTTGATTGCCACATGCACAAAAATGCCAGCAAAGTCACCTCGTTATTGTCGTACAGGGCCTTCGAGCTCACTCAGGTAACACGTATGTTTATTTCTGTTACTGCATCATTGCTACATATGATATAGCTGGGCTTAATGTTGTGGGTTTTTTTTTTTCTCCTCATGTCATCTGCAGCAATACTTTTATGAGTTTACGTTTGAAGAGCTGAGGTCACGGCCCAGACACGTGTGTCCGTATGCTGTGGTATCCTTTAGGTATAAAGGCAAAGAGTCGGCTACGGCTGCTCACAGGTACAGAATCTTTTCTGTGTTGTACTAAACCCTAATAATCAGTGTGGTGATAATCTCCCGGACATTTCACCTTTATGGAAATTAGTTATTCCATATTGTTCTTTACTTTTGATTGAGCTAGGTGTTTTAATTAATTCATGTTCACCAACAGCAAGGATTTCTTTGTGCAATTTAAATCATTTTAATGAAACTTTTTCTTTTGTAGATTAAGCAGTGGTGTGTATGAAGGACATAGAGGTATGCAGCCTCAATCTGGATTGTCTGTGATAATGTTGATAATACATTTTTCATACTTTTAAGAAAAGTTATTTAGGACTGCATTCAGCTTCTTTATTCTATATTTTAGCAATGTTCAATATGCTGACTGGTATCTTTTATTTTGCAGGATGGCGCAGATATACAGTGTGGAGTGGCTCATTAGTTAACAGGGGAGAAGAGCTGTATCATGTTTGCATCCGGTCGCCCAATCTCCCCTTTCTACCCCTTAAACTGTAAGTGATCGTTTCCAGTAAATGGAGAGACAAATGCAGCTCATGACATCACATAATACAGTTCAATTAGTTGATGTTAATTTCTCTGTTAGATATGTGAATAGACCTCGTGTTTAATTGGTGTTGTACCAACTTACGATTTTGCCTCCTTTTCAGTCCTGACAAAATTGACTTAAATATGGCAATGCACCTTGATCAAGTGAAGAGGAAAATTCCCTCTACTCTGCTGTCATGGGATGCATATAGTGGAACACAAGAGGGTAAATGAATTATATAACTATTGTGAAGATAGATAAGCAGATAAATAAATGCTGAGAAATGTAATTCCTATAATCGTAATAAAAAAATTTTACAAGCTGATTTTGTACTGGTGCAATTCGTATGTTGTGTGTGTTATTGTTATGTAATGACTTCTGTTATTTATTGCTGTTTTCTATGGAAGTAATGAAATGTGGGATGTACTGCAGCCTGTTTGATGTCATAGCTAAGAGCAAGCAGGGAAACTGCCTGTCTGGCCTGCTACACAAAATGGAGAAAGAGAAAATGGTAACTGTTTATTTTTATGCATGTACTTACTTTTATAAGTAGTTACTACAAATAATATGTTGATTTATTATTATTATTAGTAGCAGTAGTAGTAGTAGTAGTAGCAGCATTATTATTGTTAATGTTAATGCTATTGTATATGTGTGTTCTTGTATTTCTGATATTTCAATCTCACGCAATATTTGATGATCTGTAGCTGGATGCAAATAGATGGAGGAACATCCTTGTTCCCTTCTCTCCTGTTCCTCCCACATTTTCCTTCATTTTCATAATGTATCTACTGAGGAAAAATTGGTCAAATTGACTGAGTTTGTAAATCCTTATTCTTTCTTTTCATTCAGGTTCTTGTGAAGCCACTAGCAGAAAGAGGCTTTCTTTTCCTCCTCTCATCATCTCATCTGCACAGTTCTAACGGTACACTCATGGTGCATATTCCTGTCGACACACCTATGTTGTTTTTTTTTGCTGTTGTTGTTTGTTACACCATACAATGTCGTTCTCCTTTTCTTTTTCTGAACTGTAGAAAAGCGAGGGAGAAGTGAGAGAGGTCTGCAGGCACTATTTGTTTTCCAAGAATCAAGAATTGCAGGCAGGTTAAGTAAGTATGATCCTGCACAGATATCGTTTAGAGATGTTTCATGTATTTGCTTGACCCTCGTTGTTATTGATTACTTTTATGTTCTTTTGCATCCCTTTTATAGTGGCCAAGCATGCTGCCCTACACGTGGACTCTCTGGTTCCATTAGAGCCCAAAGACCCAAACACTGAGCACCTACAGGCTTTTGCTCCTGCCTTGCACCACGCTTTCTTTAAACTGCGCTCCAATCCACCCAAAGATGTGGCGAGTGCAGTCAAAAGCCAGGTTCTGGATTACCTGAGTTTGAGGGAACATGGTTCAGGACGGTCATACTCTGTGCCTGAGTACCGGTCAAGCTCAGACGAACGACTTGGGCAATACCCAATACAACGGCCCAAGAGCATGGACTCCTTGATAAACACATATGTCCATGCACCTGCAAACTTTCAACTGGCCATAACATGTCTGCAGCAGGATGTGGAGGACAGTGGACCTGCCATGGTTGACGAATATAGTCCTGTGTCTGACTGGAGTGGCTCAGGCAGCACAAGGACCGGACTGGCGCAGTCTAATGGTGGTAGTGTTCAGAAGCCCCAGGCCGAGTATGACAAAGAGAAAATGGAGAAACTGCTGAAACTGATCCAACTGCACAAACGCTCACTGGGCAAGGAGGATGGAGGCGTTCAGGAGCGCACTGAGGACTGGGAGCCTGCTGGGCAGAAGCGGAGGCCTGAGGGTGACATCTCAGCTAGTGTCAGCAAGTACCCAAAGACAGATGTCTTGAGCAATGGAGAGCAAGGGGGAGGTGAGATTCCATTGCGTGACCGAGAGAGAGTGACTGTGCTTTGACATACTTAGACATACTTAGTGTTCTTCAAAGGGTCTTTGTATAGGTAAGAGTTCTTAGCTTTCAAACCAAAATTTTATCCGAAACCCTTCGTAATGGGGAAACCCTCTTCTTCTACAAAGGGCACTACGTAGAATCTGTAGAATCTGAGTTCCCAAGAGGTGTGTGTGTGTATGTGTGTTTATATATACACACAATGTTTTATTCTTAAATAAAATAGCCAAATCTATATTTTGTAATTCAAGTTACAGTAGAGTTAGAGTCCTAGAGTGTAACCTAATGTTGGATTCTCAGAATTGCATCACAACCAATTTTTATATTTACTGTTAAAAGAACTGTTTTAATGCATGCACCTCTGCTACTCCCTGTGGTGCAGGAAGGCCAGATGCACAAAGGGGTGGAGCTACTGATCAAAAATGGCACACTGCACAGCTTGTGGGGCACCTGCTTGTCCTAGTTATGCAATTTAAACTTGTATGTTCTTTCATTCTCTTGCATCTTGCAGTTCCTCAGGGTGAAACATCCATGTCTCTATCAGCGGTGATGGACAGCATGGGGATGTGTGACACAGACCTGCGTGAGCACGTTAGCCACACCACACCAATCCAGGACACCCAGACTCTGCTTAAGTTCTTTATCACTGCTCTGAAGAAGGTGTCTCAGAGCACTGCTTCTGCTGCTTCTGCCACTGCTACACATCTTATGCTGCCCACGCAAATCCAGGAGAGCCTGGTACCTGAGCAGACATGCGAGCCCGCCGAACCCACTACCCACTATGAGCGCAACTTGCGAACCAGACACACAGAGGATGAGCAGGTCTCACTCGACTATCTGGAGGTTTGGAATTTATTTTGCATACCATTCATACCATGATTTTTGTGTGTGTGTGTGAGTTTTACACAGAATTACAGTAATTGGCTTAAATGTTTTTCACAGTTTACATTCATCTAAAACTGTTCAGTTTTACTTTGGCAGAAACATGCGTTCATTAAACTTTTTATTCCTTTCTTGTAGATATCACAGTCTCTCTCTTTACCGTCTCAGTTTACGTGAAAGCACTTTTGTAATAGATGTGTGTTGTGTTTTGTGTTGTGTAGGATCAGATGACTTGCACTGCTGGCAGTATGGACTTGTGTAGTCCATCCTCCAGCTTTGAGCAACAGGTGCAGCTCCCTGCTGAAGCTAGTCATAATCGTGTACCCTGGAGAACAGCTTCAACAGGTATGTCTTCCCTTTCTGCTTTATTTTACCATGATGGCTGTGAACATGTGTACAGTCTCACAAACGTTAAAATTTATAATTTCTATTATATAATTTTTTCTATTATTCTTTCTCAGCGATATATTATTTAACCATTTTGATTAAAGGATTAATTGCTTTTTTTTGTGGTCCAATTCCTCTGCATTTTATTTTCTAGTGTGCTGATTTATTTTTGGATATCTTTTTGTATTTGCTTTAAATAATAATATATTTTTTTCTGGCCACAGTCCCAGTTACTGCGGTTGAGGCAGGGTCTTCAGGTGCATCAGTGAAGGACGGAACAATACCAGCAGCAGGGCAAACTCTAGACTCTATCCTGGATCAGGAGTTTCAGTCTCTCTGCACAGGCATCCAGGAGCTGATGGAAAGGCAGCAAATATTTTACGTGTCCCAGCCCACACTGCCTTGGCATGAGGCACCACAGAGCAGTTTGGAGTCCACTTTCTCTCCATATGTCTCGAAATACATCTCACCTCTGCCGGTACAGGGTTACATCAGCACGCTTTGCGAAAAGATGAACCACATGATTAGCTCACCTGCTGCTTCTTTATACCCTGTTGCACAAAACGATACAGTTCAACCTGCCCTTGCTCCTCCAACTCCACCTGTTGCTAATCTTTCAGCTGCACTTACTGTGCCTCCTACTGTTACTGTTCCTGAGGTTGTCCCCTCCAAGCAGTCAGCTAAACCTCAGGAGTCCTTACACAAGGCAGCCAGCAAGCCACAAACACCTGTTTCAACCCCGACACCAACTCCTACTCTTACTCCACTTCCTCCTGCACCCAAGAAACAGGCTTCCCCTACCAGAAAATCTCACCCAGGGAAAAAGATAGATGCAAAGGTTCCAAATGTTGCAGACAGTCCCAAATGCATGCCCACAGTAAACACCGGTCTCCCACTAATACCTGAAGTACCACCTGAACCTGCCCAGACTGGCGCACCAGGAAATGATATGATGGGCCAGATCAAGCCAGATGTGCTGTGCACACTGATGGAAATCATGCAAATGAATGCAGTTAGATTCTACATTCAGCGAGGGGAAGAAGAGGAAAATGAACTTTACACTGAGATTAAGGTGAGAGTCTTGACTCTAACTCTTCTCTGACTTTTTAGGTTCAATTTGCTATAGATTTATTCTCAAATATGTTTTGTCTCTATTCATCACAGAGTTATTTAGAGAACCTTGGCAACATTGAGTGTAATCCTTTGACATATCTGGAAAACAACTGTCAGCAGAAATTCATGGTCATCATTCAGAATGAAGACATAGCTTCTCATGTTCAAAAGGTTCGTTTTATTATTTTTCTGTATATTATTTAGTCCATTGAGCATTTGTTTCTAAACCTTTTTAAATTCTCTTTTAGATTCCTGAATTGGTGTCACTAAAGAAGTTGACTACGGTGTATTTTGCTGGTGTGGACAGCCTCGATGATGTGAAAAATCGCACTTACAATGAGCTTTTTATGTCTGGAGGCTTAATCGTATCAGACGAGCTCATTCTGAACCCAGACTTCATTACTTTAGGTAAGTACTTGACACTGGATAAAGGGCGCTATAAAGGTTTTCAATGGATTGGAAAGGGTCAAAGCCAGAGTACACTTAAACCTACCTTTGTTTTTATTTATGAGGTTTCTGCCTACTCCATTCAAATTGAATTTAGATAAGGGCTGATAACCGAGAGGTTAGTTCATATTCTGCCACTTCTGCGTGGTTGGCACGGTTTTTTTTTTTTTTTTTGTGTGTTGTTCTGCTTCTGAAAGTCTGCTTTTGTCTAAAACTTTTTTTTTTATTGTTCATCATGTTGAAAAGTAATTTCAGTTGTCACATCTGCATTAATCCTTCAAATTTCAGGTTTTGGCCTGCAGCTTAATGTTTGTATGTTGGTATTGCAGAGAAGCTACAGGCATTCCTACAGTTATTGGAAGGACAGGGCATGCCATGGAAGTGGAAGGTGCACTGTAAAACTCAGAAGAAGCTGAAAGAGCTCAGCAGGTCAGTGCCTTCAGCACAGCAGAGGAACACTACTTGCATTGCGACATCAACATTATTTTAGAAGGTGGCTTAATAGTTAGCATCATTTAACTCTTTGTAAATGATGCGATTTTTGTTTTGAGTGTTTGCTCTTCGTGTTATGGTACATTTTATTAATCTCTCCTGACAATACTTAGAGTCTAACCTCTCATTTGTAGAAGTTCACCTCACTGATACGACTCATTCTCACATTCACATTCTGACTAATTCTCTTTCTGCTCTTTCAGGTCGAACAGTGAAGCTCTGGATCTACTAAATTTGCTGACAACTTATCAAAAGAAGCACCTGGTGGAGTTCTTGCCTTACCACGAGTGTGATGCTCCGACACGACAAGCACCAGATCTGGACTGTCTGGTGAAGTTACAGGCTCAGCACACACAACTTCGACACATCATCTTCCTCACAGGTACATGCATGAACACTCACAGTGATGACTTCTAAGCCTATTTATTTAACCCATGTCTGTTTGTTCCTTTAAGTTTTACTTATTAATATTATTAAAGGGATTAGAATCTGAATTAACCTCATTAGCAATGTCATTTAGGGATTTCATTAATTCCTTTTTTTTTTTTTTTTTTTTTAACAGATAGGTCCATTGACATGTCTGAATACTCTTGTAATGGGATCATCACTGCTAGCTTGAATGATACAATGATAGACTTTGAGAGCCTGATAAGCAGGACTCGAGCTGAAGACTCCACCCTGCCCATTGTCCCAGCTCCAGGTAACAACCACGGAATGTTGTTTGTGACTAACGTGGCGCTTGATTCCACAGTCTTGAATGGTTTAATGATTTCATTATTTTCTGAAGCAGATGTAACTTGCTGACTTGCTTTATATCTTTTCTTTATTTTCTTGCTTTTGTTCCTACAGAGTATTATAATATCTTTGGAACTTCTTCCTACACTCAGTTGCACTTCAGATTTGTTGAAGGCTGAAATAATCACAGCTTTTCTGCTCCGTGCTGAAATAAGCTACAAGTTAAATTGTAGTTACTTACACAAACCTAATTCACTTTTTTTTGAGGTTTTGATCTTTCTTCAGGCCTATATTTGTCCTTGTTCATAATCCCAGTCCTCCAGAACTAACGTCTTTTTTTGTGTGTGTGTTCAAATTAAATTGCTTTTTAACTAAGATTGCTATTCTTCTGCAGCAGAGCCAGATGCGTGCATGGATGAGGAGGACATGTCCCTAGACTCGGATGAGGACGCAACCGTGCAAGCAGAGAGCAATGAGGTGGAGAAGCAGAACACTCTTCAACCCATGAGTGAGGACATTCTACCCCCTCTCTCTGAGCCACACAGCACAGAACCTCTGTCCTCTTGTCCTGTGGATTACAGTGTTCTCAAAGCGGCCATCACGCATTATAAAGCTTCTAAGCAGGCTGCAACCTCCATGGTTGAGGGCGAAGACAACATGGTTGGTTTTGGTGTCAACCCCCATCAGAGCTACTTGTACCCCAACTCAGCACAGTGGAGCCCCTATTCCAGTTCTCCTGGCTATCACATGAGCTCTGCGTATTCTTCACCTGCATGCTCGACCTCTCAAGGACAGGACTACAGCCAAGTGAGCAGCATGAGTGTGACCCTTGCCAACACTGTCCCCCTCTCCCAGCCTGCTAATCAGGTAAACCCCAACTCTTCTTGTGTAAATCCATCTGTTAACACTGCTCCCCCGAGCCTGTCCCAAACCCCCTGCATCAAAGGGGACATGGATCCGGATGTGCTGTCCTGCCCTCAGCCCTTGCCTCAGGCTCAAACTCATTCTCTCATCAATGACAGTCAGACGTTTTTACCTGGCTCTCAAGATACGCAGACTAAAGCCATGGAACCTCCTGTTCTGTCTTCATCTTCCTCCTCCTCTGTACCTTGCACTTTGCCCAGCTACCCAGATGCTCCTGTATTCCCTGGTCCCATACCCCCACCCCCTGTGCCACCTGTGTATAACTGGGCACCTCCAACAGGGGTACAGAACAGCTATGTACCGGGGGTGAGCCCGGCATCTTTTGCAAACAATGAAGGTGCAGCTTCAACTGAAGGATTATGTATAGGGCCTGGTGAAGATTTGACTCTTACCAGTAACGTTGATGGAAGCATATCTGGCACACCGCCTTCCTCTGTGCAGTTCCATGACCGAGGTACTGAGACGAGCAGTACACTGGGCAGTATGATGCCCAGCAGTCAGGGTAATAGGACACCAGTAAACTCTTGTACAGAGAGCCACAGAGGTGGCATGGTGCCTGCCCGTGGCATGACTGGAGGGGGCATGCATAGCAACCCCAGAGGGCTTCTTCCCCGTCCTGGAGCCATGATGCGCCCTGCGTGCAGAGGAGGTCCACACGGGCCAGTCTCACACAGCGGGAACCGCATGTTTGGCCCACGGGGGCCCATGCCAGGGCCTATAGACATGAGGCGTGGAGGTTTCAGAGGGAGAGGAGTGCCCCCCATGCCCATGAGATCCAGACCAGGCAGAGGGTCAATGTGGGGAGGAACGCACTGTAACCGGGGCTATGGGCCTCCAAAGGATTACTATTCCGACTACACTTACTAAAATGTTGGCTACACTTACTAAAATGTCGGAAGCAGTCAGTATTAACAGACTACTGCCATACAGAATGTATATATTCAACATGAAGAGCACATTAAATTAAGAAAAAGAAATTGATTTTGTACAATTAGATCAACAAATCAGACCACGACCAGGATTGTGTCACTCAAATGCTCTTCTGTAATGAGTTGTTTGAAACCTTGTTCAGACCACTATATTTATATCGCCAAGAAATGTAATTGCCTTTCGACGTTTTTCTTTTTTTGTTTGTGTTCTAATTTTCAAAATGGTTTGTGAACAAGGGGCAAACTGCAGACAATATTTTTTTAAAAAGAAAAAAAGTGAATCACTCTTCATTTTAGCTGCTTTTGTTTTTGTTTTTTACATTCTTGGTTGTACAAATTACTATTAAACAAGGTTGTATCGAACAAGTTGTGCTGAGTAAATTACCCTCAGATTCCTTTATTTATATTTCTGTTTAATGCATTTCAAAGGAATGCCTGTTTACAGATACTGTATGGTATTTTCGTGAGGCTATTGAAACCTCACATACGTTTGCTGTCTGGCCAACAGAGGGCAGCTTTTCCTCTTGGTTGGGACTGTAGCAGCAGTAAAACTTTCACCCTGCAGAGATGATTTGTTTTGTTGTATTTTTTTTTTTTTTGTAATCTTACAATTTTGTAGGTTTGGAGTATATACTGCTCTGTTTCATAAATTTCTCTTAAGCAGGGAGACAGTTTGTGTCTTCATTTTATTAATATCTTGCCTTTTGTATGGGATAAACTAATTCTGAATAATCAGAAAAAAAATGTTTCTTGAAAAGAATATGTTCTTGTTTATGTCTGTATGAGAGTGATTCAAGGCAGCATTACACCTTTTACTTGAGAGCTTACAGAAGCTGCATCATTCAGTGCTTATTTACTTTAATACTATCATTGCCTTAACTTTATCTCACTTTAAAATTGGGTGGTCTGCCCCCAGCAGTGCCATGTCCCAGTTCGTTTACTTGATCTAGGAAAGATATGAGAAAATGAAAGTTGAAAATTTGATTGATCGTCTCATGTGCATCTTTTGATACGAGTATTTCAATTCCAGAATTTTCAGATGGGTTTGTATGTGAAATGGGCTTGAAAATATCACCAGATTTTATTTTTTAAAGGACAGCTTGAGTAAAGCACCCTGGCATTTTTCTTAAGATTTAGAGTTATTGCTGAGTTTTTTCTCCCTCATCCTTATGTTGTGTTGTTTATTAAAGAAAAAAGGAAGCTTTATATTATATTGTTCAAGAATAAGTTACTAAATCAAATAGTTTCATTAAAACATAGTTCCCACAGAATTTAAAGTAAAACCAACAAACTACAAATCATCTATTAAAGTCGTATCAGTAATTTACAACAATGTATATATAGATTTGACAAATGCATCATTACGGTATGATGCTTTTTACCCTCCCCTATGTAAGGGGATGTAAAAAAAAACCAAATCCGTGCTCATCGGTCGTCCTCCAGGTGACGTAATAAAGCCAGGAGAGCGGCTTAAGCAGTTCCAGTCACAAATTCCTTACCCACTGAAATACAGTTTCAGAGTGAGAACTGCTGAATGATTCATGAATTTAAATTAGTAATTAGTGCTCTATAATTTCCATGCTCTGCGAGGTTAGATGCAAATTTCCAAGAGTCGACCAAACAGTACTTACGTTTAGGGGAACGTGGAGTGGAAGTCATGTGAGAATGCTCAAAGGTCAGGTTTCTGTATATACAGTAGTCACTCAAATCTGAATTGAACAGCCCTCAAA
>JAOTRN010000019.1:8865327-8889863 GCA_028566695.1 Bagroides melapterus
TCTATCTATCTATCTATCTATCTATCTATCTATCTATCTATCTATCTATCTATCTATCTGTTTGGATCGCCGTTGAGTAACTGCTCATTTATCATCTGATCCTCTTTGTTTTCCAACCAAGCAACAAACATTTGGCCTATAAACATCATTAGCTAATGAAGTGCCACATTACCACACACAGAAATGCACAGTAATCTGTACAGGGGATTCAAAACCTTTTTCTATGACACACTCACAGCACAGATTTATTTTATGAACATGAGCAAGCCGTTCAAATATTAGGCACGTTTATGAAATATGAACCTTTGTTTTTATTTATTTATATACTGTTAATGTTTAATCCTAAAATTCCCACCAAAGGACCCAAACTACCAATTATGCAGTTATGTTAAAGATTCAAACCCTTTTATAACGTACCACACACGTCCTAATTTCATTACAATTGCAGGTAGACTCAGGTTTCCATTAGACTCTTGGCTTTCTACATCATGGCTATAATGTAACACTACATTGTTTTCTTTCTGATGTAGTGTGGTGACTGTGACAATCTGGTGAGTGTGTGCAGTCAACACTTTAACAAGGGTGCATATGGCTCACAGCACACAGGCCGTCTGTCCACAGAGCTGGGAGACTCAAGTCTGGGCCAACACCAGATGCACATAAACATAACCGCATGTTACTCTTTCTGATAAACTCTTTCTGATCAAGATTGTTTTTGTTTTCTTGAATAAATTAACTTCAATTAAAGGTTCAATCGTGGTCATATTTTCATTATGATTAAGCTAATTACTCACTTTCTTTTTTGCCTGTATATTGTCTAAGAGCTGCTAACGTTTTTATGACTGAAATCAGCTTAAAGAATTGCAAAGCACTTTAAACAGGCTGCAGGCTAGCTTCTCTCTCCGTCTCTCTGTTCTCCTGTCTCTTTCTCCCGGGGTGTATTCAACTTCAGTAAGCACTACATCTCTTTCTCCTCTCCTACACAGTCCTGCCTTTTGTTTTTTTCCCATGTGCACATGTGTGGTTTTTTTTGCTGCTCTCCAGATCTTTCTCTTATTGTAGTGTGAACAATATCATGGATGTATGGGGATCAGACGCATACAGAAGGCAGAGTAAGAAAGAGACTGGGAGAGATGGTAAAAATGGGAGAAAGAGAATGAGGGAGGATATGTTTACTCTAAACTCTGACTTGTTCTGGTTTGGATTCAATATAATTAATAATCAACACAGCTATGTAATGGTATGCCTATACACTTAAATTGAATTTTAACATCAGGAACATTTAACTTTTTTAAATAAAACCCTCAGATTGTGTATAAAACTGTCATAGGGTCCAACCACATATCATTGTCCCTACACACAAAAACACACACAAAAACACACAAACAAACACACACACACACCACACATCCTATGGCAGTATTAGTAACATACCCATAGGCACAATGGTCAGATCAGGACAACAAAACAACCGTGTAATAACACTGGAAGGACAGCTTCGTTATGCCGTTGTTGAACTTCTACCACATTTTCTGCTGCAGAAGATCAAGTTCTCTTTCAGCAAAATTATCTTGGCTGTAGCACAGCAGCAATGCTTGTCTTTAATGAAAAACCATGCTCTTTAAGACATTTAGACAAAAGTGAGTGTGCTCAGCTCTGACATCATAAGCATTGCCATGGGTATATTTTTCTATGAGAAAATCTGTGCACCCTCTGTCTCTTAATCTGTTCAATCTGTTTTTTGGTCTGGGCATCAGGTGGACGTCAGGGCAAGATGCCAGTAACAGCGTTTGAGGCCTTCGACTTGGAGATGAAGAGCTGGACGCGCTACCCATGCATCCCGAGCCGCAGGGCCTTCTCCAGCTGTGCCGCCACAGAGCGTGCCTTCTACAGCCTAGGTGGACTACAGCAGCCCGGCCCTCACAACTTCTACTCTAGACCACACTTCGTCTCCACTGTGGAGGAATACGACACAGAACAGGGTGAGGCCTGCTCAGTTTCTCACAAATATGTACAATCATGTACTGTGTCAGCACTGTGGCAAGGAAGAGCTCGAAGCTGTTTATGGAGCTCTGCTCAGTTTGTTCCTCTGTGCAGCGCAGACCTACATTTAGGCAGAAGACAGCTGTGAAATTTGGAAAATTTAAACATGACAGTTCTCACCACTTAAAACTATAATTTATTGAGCCACAGCTGTGGGAAAACAGGCTAAAACTGAAAGCTACATCGCACAGGATTTAAAAAAAAAACATAAATACATGATCATTGAGCTAGCAGAATAAAAACGATTCATTCCTACATATCCTATAAAATAATTTGTTCCTAACAAACATTCCTGAGCTGCAGTGAGTCACCCTGACAATCCAAAAATAGTAATAAACAGTCAGTGTTATGTCAAAGATGTCTGGTCAGGAGGGAAATTTATATGTTTATGCAGGGTCATCACTTTAGGCATGTAAGAGATTAGTTTCTACAGTAACAAAGGAGAGCCAGAAACAGGTACATGTGCATGGACACTGTTGTGCATGGACACTGCTGCTGGATCTGTCAATCACAGCAAGATCTGACCAGCTGTTTAACCAGCTGTGCAGCTCAAAAAAAAAAAAATCAGCTTTGACAGTAACATCAATATACAGAACTTCCTTTTTTATAACATGACAGCAGATAATTATATCCCCAGACTCAGACTTATATACCCAAACTTTTAGCATGTCCCAAAATGTATAATATCAATAAATAGTGTCCTGCTTAGTGCATAGTAATGTGCTTTTGTTTCTGTTCTAGTCCAGCCTCTGACCCTGTCCATTTGTGCATGCCTTGAATTAGATTGTGTATGTAGGTATGTCAGTTTTGTTGTTTAGTTGTTTTGTTTTGTTCTCATTCATTTATCTAAGTTCGTTTCTTAGATAAATTTTCTGTTTCTGTGTTTCTTGATTTGGGCCCTGCTTATGTTTCAATGACTAATGAAGAACAAAACAATTGCAGTTGTGTAATACAGCAATGACAAGACAGGATGAAAACAAAACTATAATTACAAAGGCACATGCCAATATAAATAGAAATTCACAGACAGGGGAATCAAAATGACGCAGCGAGCGAGTTGTCACTAATGTGATACTGATATAGTAATGAGTTACAATTAAGTTTCAAACTCTGCTGTTACACTAAAAGTGGCTGATTAGATACATTTATTACTATTTTCATTCTGTTACCTGCTAAATAATAAACAAAAACATGAATTGTAAAAAAAAACTTGCTATATGACTTGCCATATCAAAAACCCCACCAACCTTACCTTATAGTAGGCCATTTTCTTTTGACCTAGATTAGAGATTAAAACTGATGATGGTCTAAATTATGCAATCCTGTTAAAAATCATGCTGGGTCTTACTTAGGACCTTAGATACTTTATCTGTGGTCCACGAAATCCCATTCCCTTCTGTAAAGCCCTGTGGTATTTAATATGAGTGCATGGCTTCTTAAACTCATGCTACTCTGTGAGGTTTTACACATTCTTCTGAATGCTTTGTAGCATTTAATTAAATTGTCATTTCACTGGGCATGGAAGCTGCTGTGCCTGTCACAGGCACTATTCGCGAAGGAGTCGAGTGAGTTTCAGCGATGAGTTCCGAAGAGAAATCTTTCACATAAAGCGGAAGACCCCCTGTGGGCTGTCAGCCCTTATCACCAGGAAATGTGTGTTCACTTTAAAATATCCTATCTCTGTCTTCTCATTTCTCATTTCTTTCAATTGGGGTGTGTGTGTGTGCTTGCATGTACGTGTGTGTGTGTGTGTTTGTGAGCATGTGTGTGGACTCTGCAGATGGTAATCTCTTCTGTTGATTTGAAGCTCAAACTAAACCCTCAGCTCATATGAGATTCCAACCTGTTTATAGCAAACCTTTTCAGGTTTTCAGCATGCACCATTATCCTTGTTGCTTATTCGGTCAAGGGAATAGAAATGACTAAGAATGAACGGCAGAAACAAGAATCGATATGGCAGTGAAAAAGCTAGCCGATTTTGAAGCCTGAGAAGGCTTGGTGATTTTTTGTTTATTTATTTATTTATGTATTTTTTGCCGTACTGTGCAGTGACTGTCGGACAGACAGAGAAGAAACATTTCATTGTTTAAGGTTGAGTAGATTATTTGTCATTGAAAGTCTGACATGCTGGAGAGCAGAGGAGGAGAGGAGAGGAGAGAAGGTTGCAAGGTACAAGCAATATACATCATAATACAGAACATTTGCATTTTAATATCCCATCACAAAAACCCGCTGTTGCAATTTGTACAGTTAATGGAAGTCTTTGAGAAAGCTGAGATATGTGCAGTTAATAGACAAAAGTGAGAGGCCTGTGTATGGTTTAAAGGTTATCAGTAATTCAATTATCCCATTACCTATTGCTGCAGCGGCTCTGAAGAAAGTAGGTGACTGTAATTACTGATCCACGGATACTGTCCATGGATATAATTACACTGTCCCGGTTGTTAATTTACACATTTGTGTATACACATCATATACACATTTTGTACTAGTTTACAGAATTAGTCTCTCCTATACTTCATATTTTTCAAGTATCTCTGTTGGTTACATCAGATAATTTCTTCTGGAGTTCCTGGCCCACATTATCAACCCACTAGCTCTTTTATCAAATAAGTAAAAGAAACCTTTCTCTCTATTTCTCTCCCTTCCTCCCAGTGCAGGTTATTTGGTTAATTACATGTGCTGAGTTTTTCTCCTGGGCTCGAGTTTTGTCTAAGAAGCATTTTCCTGCAGCTTAAAGCAACCATGTTTAAAAGCTGGCAAAGATGTTTGTTAAAAGGTAGCCCTGCTGCCTCGCCTGCTGTTCACTTCACTGTGGTAAGGGCAAAGCTGTTGAAAAGATTGTATTTATTTCTGACACTTATAATATATCTGTGCTGTATCCCTGTCTGTTTTAAAAATTGAAACTCTTTTTCATCTCCCTTTTTATAGTTACGCTGTTCCATTTGATTGTAGTAACACAGTTTGGGCGTGTTATTGGTTTTCCTATCAGTTTCATGTTTCAGTGTGTACAGTTGTTTTTTTGTTGTTGTTTTTTCATTAAAAAAACCTATTGAAACATTGGGTTGTGTCAAAATGTTCTACTTGGCAATATTTAATAATCTAACCATAAGACATTTCAAATAATGTTATCATAATGTCCTGTGATGGTCTTGTGTCCCAGTCAAGGATTATCCAGCGTTTCTGGCATAGGTTCCAGACCCACTGCGTCCAAGGCCAGGGCAAAGTGGACAGTGAAGATAGTTACATGAATGAACTTTTCAGTGTGACTCCATATGAAATTCCATATTTTTGTGAGCTACAGCTTAATTGGAGCTTGAAAAAATGCTGTGTTAATGCATTGTGACAGTTTGGATGTCAACTCATTTAAGTGCATGACAATTGGTTATCATGTCTGTTTAAGTTAGCACGCTGGCGTCAGAACATTTCACAAGCAGTTGCTGTTGCAGTAGATTTAACAACAATGTTCTGGTATAACCTACTGGTAGCTCAATGACTTCAAGCTTCCCAGATCCTGTGGCTGCAAAACATGTCTAATACTTCACCCCTCCTCCACCATGCTTGACAGTTGATATATGGTGTTTTTTGTGATAAGCTGTGTAGGTTTTTTGTCAAACATAGATCTCTGCATGATGACCAAACATCTCTACCATGGTCTCATCAGTCCAAAGGACATTGTTCCAAAACATTTGAGTTTTTTTCAGGTTTTTTTGAATTTTGGGAAATTGATGTCATTCTGCAACATTATTTTTTGGAGAGATGGAGCATTTCCCTAGCCTCCCATCCATGAAAGACACACTTCTTTTTAAGACATTCTTCTTATGATCCTGCTGTCATAAACATAAATATTTAATGTTTTTACAAAGGTCTGTAGGTTCCATGTAGCTCTTGGGTTTTGTCTGTCTGTCTTTGACCATTCAGTGGTATGATCTTGCACTGAAATTGCTCACCATTTTTTTTTACCAATCCTTTTCACTGTAGAAGGTGTTTGGAGAATACCTAATAACACTTCATGATTGAAGGGCAGCAATAATTGTTTGTATGTGGTCATAGATTATATCCTTTCTTTTTGGAATGATGTCGACAAACACTTGAATGCTCCAAAACTACCCAAATATTTTGCAGAGGTAATCACACTTCTTCATAATTAACGAATGATTAACTAATGATTAACTAATTGTGTGCATTTCATTAGCAACATCTGGCTGCTAGTTACTGTATTATTATAATAATAAGCAGAATGTAGAAGAGGCAAGTTTATTTTTGTTTGCTTTTTTGGACAATTTTGATTATGACTCTTGAACTGAAGGAGGGTGTACAGGGTGTAGCTAGGCTTTTTATAATGCTGTGGCCAGGTTAGATGTAGTGACTAGCATAATAGCATAATATTTTCAAAATTCCAAAAAATGTTGTAGTGGGCATTCTGATATTATTCAAACTAGCCTATTTCAGTGTCATTTAAAAGGTTATCTAGTTTTATATCATGTGATATTAAACTGACTAATAATAATAATAATAATAATAATAATAAATGTAATAAATTAAATCTGTAATTATTATTATGTTTTTATTACATGTACTTAAATCTAGTCTGGTGTAACAACAATAATTTCTAACACAAAATAATTTTATACTTTCTTATACAAGTTGCTTATTTGAATAATGACATTGTATTTAGTTAATATTTTGAAGTGGTTTATGTTTAGTTGAGTAAAGTTTTCTCACTTCCACTGTATATACTGTATATCACTGACCTCCTCTGGCTAATCTGCAGGGTTGGAGCTTCTGCCTCTGTGGTCTCTTCAAACCACTTTAGATCCCATAAATCCTTTCTCTGTGGACCAGAGCTGATCCCTACTATTCAAGGCGAAAGGCTTTCAACTCTATCTGGACCTCCAGTCTGGCTCAAACCTACTACATTTCACTCGATATCACTCATTATATTTAAAACGGTGTCTGTGTGTGTTCATGAGAGGGAGAGAGAAGAAGAAAGTAAGTAAGTAAAAAAAGATTCGTCATTCTTCGTAGGTAAAGTAGAACGAATCTATTTCTGTAGTTGGCTATGCCAGCAGAACCCTCTTCTTCTTCTGTGCTTATACAGACAGTTAACTAAAAGACTGACACCCAGAAAGCTGAATAATAAAGTGCCGCACTTTTCCCCAAGCACTGACGTGAATTGAATATTTATGCCAGCTATTACTTCTACAGTTAGCGGTTTTATGCTAATGTTCCCTGCAGCAGTGTTTTACAATTCGCTCCTTTTATTGTACATTAAAGACAAATCTTTATTTGTTAAATATCTGTAAAATATAATAACCCTCACAGAAATCTTTAAGTCTTTATAATCTACGAACAGGCTTCATATTCGGTGTATATTTACTCCCTAGATTACAAATCACGTAAAACGTAGTACATTCTATTTATTCACTTGTCTTTTCTGAATTAATTTGTTCATATTAAAGTCAGGAATATGCCAGGCTGTAATAACCCTGTCAAAGCAATTTGCAAATCATGTGCATTTGTTGTTTACCGATGTCATACTGAATCGGCTCTGTGGGAGGACAGGCTATTAACAGACAGCAGGGGTGTGAGGTTTCTCCTGTGCGCAAAGGTGCTGGAGGTTTGGTTCAATGGCAAGCTGCTATCCTCTTGTATTCGCATGGGGTTTGCTCAAACACAGGTCAGATGACTTGCTGTTTGTGTTTCTATCCATGTCAAGACCAGATGAAACACAGTCTGACAGTCTTTCCCTAGATTATTTGCATTACCCTTGTAACAGTTTGTCCTACTTGTCTGTGTTCTAGCCCCTCGTTGCCTTGACATTGCAGCATTCTGTCTTCTTTTGAGTGTGTGTTTGTGAGAAAGAGAGAGAATGAGAAATTGTCTGTGTTAGTCTGCACATGACTGAGACCAGCCATGAGTCAAATCTAGAGAGTGAGCCACAGAGTCGGGGTAAGCTGAAATATTGCAGCGCTGCCCTCTCCCCTCCACTTCTGTCTGCTCACATTGATACCGCACTGCGCATTTACACACACGCCATGCATGCACAGACTGAGCCACAGTTATCTACAGTGAGTCATGAGCAATTGCATACCAGTTATAACCACTCACCAACAAGGAAATCAGACCTAGAATAATATTGTTCATAAATACAGTAGTTTAGAGTGAGGTTTGTGACGTGGGTTTGGAGGAAAATGTAAATGTATTGTAATGTTATATTTTTTTTCTTTACTTAGTTAGCCTGTGTTTATGCTAGTTTCCCTTTATATACTGTAGAGTCACTATATACTCTCGAGAGACTCTCAAAAAAACCAGAGTGGTGTGTGTGTGTGTGAGGGAGGGAGAGAGAGAGAGAGAGAGAGAGAGAGAGAGAGAGAGAGAGAATGTGCTTGTTGAATATAATAACCTCCACTCTTCTAGGAAGGCTTTCCACTAGATTTTTGAAGTGTAGCTGTGGGGATTTGCTCATTCAGCCAGATGATCATTAATGAGGTCGGGCACAGACGTTGGGCAACACAAGGCCTGTCTGTGTTCCAATTCAAGGCAAAGGGGGTCCAGAGGGTCAAGGCTCTGTTCAGGACATTTTAAATGTGCTGTCCTGAGTCTCCCTGCAGAAGAGTCTTATAGCAGCATTTACGCAGTCTCTGTGAATAGGTTACTTTAGGAACAATAACATAGAATTATTTGATTTAACAGACATTTAATTTTGAGATTTGAGAATTAATCAGCTCTGTGGGATAACCAGTATTAATAATAATACGAATAAACAGAATGCTGTCTGCCTTAGCAGAACTTCAGGACATTTTTTTTCACCAGCATTCACTTGCCACTTGATTGGTCCTGTTAACAACAGCACTGTGTTCCAGTCAAACAAAAATAAGAACTGCTGCTGTTTTGAATATTTTACAGCCCTTTACTTTTCCTGGATAAGATGGGTAATGTTGGATAAAGTTAGCTAAGATTGGTGAGTTGAATAATGTTGGTTACGCATTATAAAATTAGCTTTCACAATCTACTGTCACTTTACATCACAGATCGGATCTACAAATTCAAAACCAGTCCCATTTATCACCTAAAATGTTACTAAAATGGTAACTAGAATGACAAAGAAACAAAACAAATGCTGGTGATTTACTGTTCTGTACTCTAAATGTTGTTTCTTAGACAAATCTAAGAGCTTATCTAACAGCAGCAATGATGCTGCTTTATAATCTTTGGGTGTAACATGTTACCCTTTTAAACCTTAATGGAATTTGATAATTCACATTAAAAATAGATGTCTAATTAATAATTTAGGATCTTTTAAAAATATTTGACATAGCCAACGAGATGTGCTCGGGTGGAGTGAGAGTGTGTGACAGGATCCAAAAGCCTACATTGCCAACTGTGCCACAGTCAGTTACACCTCCACACTCAAAGGCACTAAAAACGTGTTGAAGCATCTTGCATTGACATAAATGTTGGGCGTGATTTATAATGATATCCCTTCACAGAAGATGAACCTCCATGATTAACTTCTCCAGCGTCTTGTATTTAGCACAGCGACGTTTCTGATGTAGTCGAATTGCAAAGTCAGCAGGCATCCGTTAGAATTGTTTATGCATATTTAACAACCCCATAAAGTGATGCACAGAATCAACAAATAATAGGTTTGTTTCATCTGTGCTAAATCAAAAGTACCTGATTAAAGCAAAGGTGAAAAGTCTTAGAATGTATCCACAAATATGTTGTGTGGCTGTGAGACAGTTAGTTGTGAAATAAGTGATAATTGTCATCATCGAGTTTTTTTTTAAAGCAACTGCATTACAGGACATTGTGCTTTTTAATTAAATCACATCAAAAGCAGGTCAGTTTAAGAAATGACCTCAAAGACAGTCATAATTGATTAACTCGCAGCACTTGCAGGATCTAGCTAACAAAAAAAGTGCTCAGGGATAAACAGCAGGCAGTAAATTACTGTGTCTTGGGATGATTGTAGCAGACAGCGAGCAGCGGTAAGTGAATTACAATGCTAAATTTGCCTCATCAGCTAATGGGCCCAGGTTATCATGATTCAGCAGAGAAATCCATGCCAGCACCCTGCTAGCAAGCAGCTGTCTGTGTGGGTCATGTGCTTATGCTTTACTGAACTTAATAACAGTATAATGCTGTGTGCTATTCTTTTAAAACTCTGGCTATACATAGAATATTACTGGATGTGAGTCAAGCTTCAATACTTGATTGATGCAGTGCAGAATCATTAAGCGTTTATCTTTGCTACACATACTGATTTTAATGCTAATAGTCTGGTTGTGGTCTATTAGCTGCTCCAGTGTCTCTGTAAGTAGAGAGTAGAGCCTCATTACCATCTTAGTCCTTGCAGCTGGGCTTTGGGTGATGGAGTGTGCCATGGCAGGGCGTGCTCAGTCATTAGCCGTGACGATTGTTATTGCGATTATGTCTGTTCCGCCGCTGTTTAAATCAGGGCACTGCACATGCAGCTATATCAAGTTTGTCACAGCATCGTACACAGCATCCGCATTCCACACACACTGTTCTGACTCCTCTGAACAAGTGTAAAGTGTCAAGCAAGGGGCGAGGTCTGTATCTATGGGCTGCCACTGCAGGACACTGAGGAATCTCAAGCATTTTTAAAGGTGACATCACTGTATTTACACTGTGTGCTCTCCTGCATCACTTTCACATTTTCACTCTTTATAATATGTCATTTCCTTTCCTTTCTGTGCTTCTGCCATGTTTCTTTCTCGGCTGTCACAGTTTTCAGTCATCAAGGACAGGGGCATCTGAAATGTCTAGCAGAGTCTTTTTTTTTTACTTTTCATTCAGAAAGTGATTATTCACATAAAATGCCCCCGGGTGGCATCTCCTTTAGGAGATCTGTGATGCATTTCATACAATTATAACTCTGGCTGTCTCTCTATAATACAATTAAATACCAAGACCACTACAACTGGAATTCTACACATAATAACACACAAGATCTGTGAACTCCAGTTAGGAGAAAATTACTTTATTACATGGATCATTTCCATAAAATGTAGCCAGATTATTATCCAAGTCATAATAGTAGAGAAACTCGTGCTGCTTCTAATAACTAATAACACACAGTTATTAATTATCTGTTGTGCTTGGAAGTGTGGAACATAATAGAGGAAGAATCATATGTTGGGGTTTGTTCGTTGCCTCAAGGTCTGAACAGTTTGCAATCACTGAAAAAAACAATCCAAAACCAAAAGCCTGGAAGTTAAGAAAATGTTCACAACATCATCGGAGGCTTAATAGAAGTTGTTAACATGTCTAGTCAATAGATACAGGGAACATTTAGTGGTGATTAATGGTGCTAATTGTGGTTTAATGGTTCACATGCTTTTTCCAGCCTAGACTCTCAATGATTCATTGCTGTGTTTAATAATTTTTTTTTTCACTATTTTTGGTTTAGGCAAAATGATTTGTGCCACATTTTCAAAATAATAAATTCTAAAACTGTGTGCATTCCAAAGGGGCATTTCAAACAATTACATTTACATGTACATCATTTGGCAGACGCCCTTATCCAGAGCGACGTACAAAAGTGCGTTTACATCTGTCTTTGAATACATTAACTCAGGTTCACTAGGTTACAAGACTTAAAATACCAAGAGTCTAAAACACTGGTATGCGAGAACTTAGGCAGGTTAAACACAAGTCGTGTAGCTGCATTTTGGATCATTTGCAGAGGACGAAATGTGTTCAAGAACAAGTACCTGAGCAGCCTCTGTGGTCACATATGGCCAAATCCTTCTGATGTTGTAAAGAAGAAACCGCCATGACCGCGTCACGTTGGCAACATGCGAGGAAAAGGACAGTTTATTGTCCATGGTTACCCCAAGGTTGTGAGCTGTGTCTGAAGGGAAGATCAGGTCATTGTGTAGGGAGATTATTGCAAGATCCTGAGCTGGGGATGAATCACCTGAGATGATCAGTTTTACTGGGATTGAGCTTCAACTGATGAGCTGACATCCACGACGATATGTCTGCAAGATATGTGGATATCCAATTAGAAGCTGTAGTGTCTGAGGGTGGGAAGGAGAAGGAGAAGATAAGTTGCAGATAAGTTGAAGATAAGTTGAAGATAAGTCGAATTCTTGCCATACTGTATTTGAGGAAGGCCCATGTAGTTAGAGCAACCATAAAACACACTGTATATGAGCAATTCTGACAGATTGATCTGTGGATTGTAATAATACTGTCGCTTTGGCTGCAGTCATTCATTGTATTAAACAGCTGAAAACAGGGGACCAAGTATTATGAGCTGAATGGATCTTTAATGGATTATGTGTAATCCATTTTCAGTCATGCTTACTAAAGACCTCGAGTGTAAAAGCATGTGGTCGAAATCTCATCTTGATACGATATGCAAAGCATGTGTAAATTATTCAATAAGACAACATGGGAAAGGAAAATGAATGATACGTGTCAGATACGTAAAGAAATGTCTGAAGATTCTTCATTCGCACTCTCATTATCCTTCACCTTCTATACAGGTCGCAATCAAAAGCCGGCTGAAATCAGCACATTTCATCATCAGTCTTTTTCAGAGCTCTCACTGGGATGACCATGAATTAGTCAATTGATCCACTCAAATCAGTTCCAGTGTGCAACTCCACAGGGGAGAAAACTTTAGTGATTTATTGGGAGCTGAAGAGCAGCTCGTTCCTCTGGGATTTCGGTGTGATTAAGCAGACACTTTGTCTTGGTTTGCTAATCTTGATGACTATGCTCATAAGTTAATAATCTGTAATGTAGTACGAGTGTAGTATGCAGTATGTAGAATGAGCTGTGGACAAATGCACGCCTGTTGCTTTGATATATTTTACAATATATTGAATTTTTTTTTGGCTACTCATTAATTCAGTAGGTTTCAATAGAAATAATGCAGGACAAACGAGCAGCAGTAGACTAGCAACTACTATACGGTGCTGTGTGTGTATGTGTGTGTGTGTGTGTGTCAGAGATGATTGATTTGTGAGCTTTAAATAAACATTTCCAGGTTCTCATTTCCAGCTGGGGCATTGTTCTGAGTCTGCAGACCTGTCAGTCAACACACACCTCCTGTTCCACAGAGAGAGAGTGATGAGCACAGCTGTGTCCGCTGAGAGACAGAGAGAGAGAAAAGGGTAGAGAATAACAGATCATAGTTCATCATTGATCTCTGTAATTACACGTGACTGTAATTATCAATGTTTTACATCTGCATTTTTTAGGAAGTATATTAAACCCATTAAAACGTGGCTGCAAGCAGTTGCTATAAATTCAGATTGTAACTGTGCCATGATTGTGTTCACGGAAAGACCCCGGTGAGAGAGAGTTAGGCAGTACATGTGGGTATTTATTTAAATATGAAACATTATCTTTGCAGTCTGAATACAGCACGTTAACACTTTACAATAACAATAAATCGTTTAGATAATTAATACAAGATGCAAAAATATCGTTAGATTACTTTCATAATTTACACTGATCCACCTTATCGAAGGTAGGAAGATAATAATAAACTCCAATAATTTCATCTCAACCCAATTTGTGTCATTCTCCATCCGTTTCTCTTCCAGTCCCACTGTAGTACTAGTCCATGCTCTGTGTGGCTCAGGCCCAGGACTCTGCTCTCTTCTCCACAGGGATGAAATTTATGCAGCAATATTTGTTCATTTTGTATTCTTATTGTTCTAAAATTATTTTCCAGTGTTTGTCTCATGGAACCTGTCTGAGTTTATTAATACATTAAATAACAAGCATGTACTAGCGTACTTAAGGTGGTTGCTATTCACACATGCATTCATAAGACTCATGTCGTCGTTAAGGGCTGAGCCTTATTAGTTTGTGATAATTACGTGCCTTATCTCATCATTAGTTCATATTAAAGTAAGTATTAATTAAGGTATGACTGCATGATTGCTCATGTACTGTTATTGTAAAGCATTTTTAACACACACTGTGAAGAATTGTGGAAGCGTAGACAGTATTCAGCTCATAATCACAAGGTGATTTAACTCCCTTTATGGCGTCTCAGAAGTAAAATAAAATGTCCAAGACCTCCCAGCTATAAGAGCTTTATAACTGCATGAAACATTTATGTCTGCAAGGTTTGTTGTTTAAAAGCATTCTGTTATTAACATGTACAAAATTGTTTATTCGTTCAGACGTCAGGTGGTTACACTTTGGGTTCATGTTCACTCGATCTTTCTCTAATTCAATTCAATTCAATTACAGTTGCTTCAGGATTAAGCAATTTTGTAATCACAGAAATTATTGCAAGATCAAGCAAACTCCGCAATATTCGTAGGAGATGTTTCAAAATTACTGAGTGTAATGTAAAAAATTGTTCTTTTTTTTTTTAATTCTTACATTATTGTAACAGGCTGTTATAGCTCAATGTTCCTAGCAGATGTTTGCCAGTGACAGCTTGTGTTCATTTTGAATTCCTGACTTATAATTGATGTCAAGATTAAATTGTGTTGAAAGAGTGTCTTTCCAAATCTGAAAAGAAAAGGAAGTGTATCCTAAAAGGAAAGTAACCTACACTGTGGAGGCTATGTGTCTAATGTGTTTAAAGTGTAGTATGTTTAAATATTTAATATAATATTTAACTGCAAAAACTGATCCAGATCCTTTATAAAAATTAAAAAAAAAATACATCTCCTCTGTGATAAAAATTCATGTGTCTGGATATCTATTCACGTGTGAGCTCTTTGGCCAAATTTCATGTTTTCAACACACAGTGATGTGATCATATTATTGTATCTTGTATTTATTTACATTAAACTATGATACAAATAGAGAATATAAAAAATGAGGATTTATGTCGATTCAATAGCCAATTTAATCAGCCTTTAAGCATGCCCTTGGTTTACTTACTACTTCTCTTCTAACAACCTCTCAGTGCAACACGGCGTTCGTCATGTAAACAGCTACATCTTAACAGATCTCCAAAGCATCCATTATCTTGCAATTCCTCTAGATTTTAGAAAGCTGCTGATTAAAATGGAAACATTATCTTTTCTGTGGATGCTTCAGAAACACTGAAGTGATGGAAATCTGCGTGTCTGCTTAACCTTGTCTCTCTCTCTCTCTCTCTCTCTCCCTCTCTCTCCCTCTCTCTCTCTATCTCTCTCTCTCTCACTCTCTCTTTCTCTCTCTCTCTCTCTTTCCCCATCTCTCTTTCTCTCTCTCTCTCTCTCTCTCTCTCTCTCTCTCTCTCTCCCCCCCCCTCTCTCTCGCCCTCTTTTCATTTTTATTTTAATGTTATCAGCAACCTCTTTCAAAACATACACTTCGACTGATTTTCTCAGGTCACCTTTGTCTCAGTGTTTCATGAGCTTCATTACCTAAAGTGCACATGTGTGTGACAAAGAGAAGAAGGCTTGCTATTGTTTGCTTACTTTCTGATTAGCAGCTAAATGAAAAGTTTACCAGAGACTCACTTTTTTTTTAAATGCCAAGGGTGACAGCACTCAGTAAAATGAGGAGAACACAATTAGAGGCTGGAGTCTTGTCTTTGTATTCCTGCAGTGCCACACTGCCTCCACTCACTCACTTGTTTTTGTTTCAGTGCATGCATTTATTTGGAGACATATGGAGACAAGACATGTCTCTGGCCATTCTCCTGACTTCACGTTAGAAAAGCTTTTCTATCCGCACAGCTCACGCTCACTAGATGGCTGTTGTATTTTGCGTCATTCTGTGTCTGGAGCAGTTTCTGAAATCCTTACACCAGCCTGTCTGGCACCAAGGTCAAAGTCACTGAGAACACATTTGCCGTTCAAGAGAAGCTCTGGAACCGTATCTATATGATTTTACGCATGGTGTTGCTGCCACATGATTGGCTGATTGGTCCATTGCAAGAATGGGCAAGAATGTTCCTAATAAAGTGATCAGTATATTTAACAGAGTGTTTTCTATGATCATTTTGTTGATACTCTAAATTGCAGCTACATAAGAATGAGTGTGTAAGGGGGTGTATAGTGTACCTGGTACCATGCAATAGACTGGACTCACGCTTTGGAGCCAGCACAACCCTGAACTAGACAAAAGCGCAAATAAAAGATGAATGAATAAATGAACACTGAGTTGTGTTTTGAGTGTCAAAACCTTGCCATAAAAACAAGGATGTATCTTGTCATTTGAAGTGGTGATTAAGATAACACACAGTGAAAGCTTTGAGTATGTTTCGTAGTGATTAACACCGTTGGGGTGGTGCCGTAGATGTGTAACACTCCCTAATGATTTCATTTAATGAGGCTTCGTATCTGTAATTGAGAGTGCGCTGTGGTAAAGTGAGATACATCCACTTTGCTACTTTCCTACTGAAAGTGAGAGAGAAAAGGGAGGACTTTCAGGTGCTGTGTGATTTCACACAATGTCCTGTGTGAAAGAGGTCTCATTTCAGAGGCTTGTTGACTCATCTTAATCATGTGGAGCACATAAACTCCATCTACATCTCCTTTTCTTCAGTCCTGTTACCATGGAGAGGAGATTTATGGGGAGAAAAGGCTTAGAGCACTGATCTAGAGATCTATACAAAAGATTGAAAAAGAAAAGAAAAGAAAAGAAAACCGAGCAGTAAGTGATGTTAGTTTATTATTTGTGACAGACAACATCAAGGAAGGGCTTAAGATCTATGTATAACTGAGTCTCTCATGCTCCTCTTATTCTTAATGTCCAAACCAACATCCAGTGTCCAGTTACAGGAATCTAATAAAGAAGGAGCAAGAGGAGGGAATGATAGGAAATGGACATATACAACACCATTTAGTAGTATTGGAATGACAAAGTAATTTTCTATTTTTTTCTTATACACTGACAACATTTGGGTTAGAGATCAGATGATTAGAAATCGATGGAGCTTTCCATTCCTGCTACTTATGATGGGTGCTGATAGCGAAATGAAATTTAGATGTATTAAAGTGTTAAACTATGCTTGCGTTATACATATATATCTAAAGGGAAATCTTTCTATATCCATAGCAAGTGTAGTGTCACTTCCCATAACCCTCTCTTAGCACAGAAGTAGAAATAAGATGTAATTACTATATAGTGACTCACAAGCAGTTTAGTTCTTTTGATAAAAACATGGTGTAAGAATTAGGCGTTTGTTGTGTTTTAGGAAGAAACAATTAAATATAGATCATACTGCAGGAGTTCAGAATATATCATGAATCTTGTATCTTATAGTGTTTATTGTGGGGAAACAGTGCAGAGAGGAAAATGTGCTCTCTGTGCACCGTGTGCAGCTTATAAACTGTCATTCTGTCTATATTCAGTACTGACCTTTGAAGGTTTTCTCTTTAATCCC
The DNA here is from genome assembly GCA_028566695.1 of Bagroides melapterus. Lineage (NCBI taxonomy): Eukaryota > Metazoa > Chordata > Actinopteri > Siluriformes > Bagridae > Bagroides > Bagroides melapterus. The sequence continues at coordinate 8,882,702 of JAOTRN010000019.1, forward strand.
TTGATTATTTTAAATGATTAGGTTGTGGGCATTAAGAATAAAATCTTGCACCCTTTCATCCATGTTTATTACATATGTAATACATGACCACTAAAATAATGATAGAAACTATAATTACAAAAAGAAAAAAGCAGAGAGCACTGCACATACTCAGCTCTGAAATGGAAGAAGAGGAACTGATTTGGATTGGAGATCTCAGATGCACACCTGCACACAGGAATTTAAATTTCTCTGTTTTCTCTTTTCTACATTTTTTTTTACTTTGCACTCAACTCAGATCCTTTAGAGCCTGCAGAGCAACGCTGTTAAATAAATTTGTGTAATAAAAAATAAAAAAATGACAAAATGTTTGTTTTGTGCCAGTACGGTCCTCCAAACAGGACAGGTGGTTCTGTGACAGAGATCAAGACAAGCTAAAACATGGATGTATAACGCGGAGTCAGTAAAGGACAGTGATGCACTGCTGTAGAACTGACTGAGGGTCTCTCAGAGATAAACAGCTTGCATGTTTTTTCTGCACTGTGTGTTTATTTACCAGACAGATGGCTCCAGAGCAAATCAAACGTGTGGCTTGCTACTTGACTTGTGTTGACCCGTCCACATCTACTGGCCGTTCTGCTTGTTTTGTGTTATTACATTCATTATCAAGGCATTTACAGAGCTCTCACGCTCATGTCAGTACACATACCATGACACGTGACACGCTCCTGCTGGACAGTCAGGCTTCTAATTCATTTTATAAACATAAAACATGTCAGTTCTCACACTCGTCCGAGCAGAGCATCATTAGAACACACACATTTAAAAAACATTTGACATTTCTTCTGTTAATTGTCAGATCTTACGTGAACTCTTCCCTGATTGTTGACCTTCTCGTCCTTTGCATAGGTGTTTGGCTGAAGCCCACACGGAGCTGCCGGATGAGAGAAAAGCGGGCGGACTTTGGGGCTGGCTGTCTCGGTGGAAGGGTGATTGTTGCCGGGGGGCTGGGTAAGTGCTAATGGAGTGCGCCATATTACAGACATAACTCAACCATGACAACTGCAAGAGTTTGTTCAAGGCAGTAACTGTCATTATACAACACCTACACAAAAATTACCGTATGCTCAAATGTTCTCACAAGGAATTATGTTTATTAATGCAGCTTGACTCCATGACTAAATCTGTAGATATTTAAAGGTCACATTTTAATAAAGAATATTAAAAAATGAATATTTTCTGTTCAGTTAAACTCCATTACTTTGCTTTTAAGTTATGACTAAAAAAAACTAAAAAAAAATACAATTCTCTCATTGTATCAAATTCAACTCATTGTAACCAAAACAATAAGAAGAACAATGAATAATTATTAATAATAATAAATAATAATTTTGCTTCTAACATTTTAAAAGAACTTTATCTACATTATACTCAATATATTTTCAGTACATTTATCTATAATCATATATATATATTGTTATGACTCTTGTTTTAAGTTGTCTTTCCATCCTTATGTCCAGGATTCTCCTTAGTGTGATATTTCAGATATGAGTGGTTGAATTTTTTGAACGATTTTAAATGAACTTATTATTGTAACCAGCAGACAATCTGATAAGAATCTGGAATTGATCCAAACAGGTCAAAGGTCACTCCAAGGTGAAATGTCATCACATCCTGACAGTCTTGTTTAATGCGATGTGTCCAGTTTAAAGGTTAGGATTTATGTGGTACCATCAATGTTACCAGCAAATGAACTGATTGGATTTTGTCTGACATATTTTTCCTTCAATAGCTTTCTTAATGTTTGAAGCAAAGACCTTAATTTGTCCTGAGAAATGAAACAAAAAATGTTTATTATTCTCTTTAAGTGCAAAGGACACAATATCACTCTCTATTTCTAGAAGAAGAGATATTTATGCTGTATAGATGTAAGACTGTTTAGTAGTCTTTTATGTGTTGGCTTAATAGGTTTGTAGCCTCCAAGTTTAGCCTGCAGGATTTCAAAAACTTTTGGCTGGCAGTGTATTTTCATTCAGCATGTGGCAGACAGCCATTGTTTTCACTCCACAAATGTTTTATAATTAATTCTAGATATATAAGGTACATGTTTAACGGTTTGCGATTCAGTAACAAGGTGTAATAAATGTGCAGCCCTGTTGATGTTAATACAACAAATATGCTGCAGCTCAGATAGATGTGCTACATGCTGCATGAACTTTCTGAATGAACTGTGAAACTGATCTGAGCATTTGAGCATGAATACATGGAACTGACCCTGCACACAGGCTAGACCCTTAACACTGCTGCACTGTCTGGTCGTTCTGCTTGTTGTGTTTTTTTTCCTGGTCATTATGGGGTCTTTCTATTAGCACTATGACTAAACAACCCTGCTGTTTTCTGTCAGTGGAAAAAACAGCCAATTGTCCAGCTTTACCACAAATACACAAATACTATCACATTGCTCACCGGTCTCTGTCATTTATATGACCTTGAATTCACACGCTCACAGTAAACACAGCTGTCACTCTCTCTATAGAAAGAGCTGATCGAGGCACACATTACTAATTTCACTGCATGCAGGAGACGTTTCAGATTCATTGGCATGTGCATAAAGAATGCTTTATGCATCCATATATAATGAAATTCTTGTGTACTCCTGATTCACTCTAAATCTAAAAAAAGGAGGGCGTGGTTTGCTGGAAGATAAATTGAAGCAGTAAATTACATCTGTTTTACAGTTTCTGTCTCAACTGACTCTGAGCAGAGTGTAACCTTTAATGTTAACTCTCATGCGCGACTTCATATGACGTTGAAACACTCTGCTCAAAATCATAATATAAGACTGAATTTTATCAGAAAATTAATATTAATATTATCAAAAATCCTAAATCATGAAAGTCAGAGCTCTAATAACCAGGAAAGTCAGAGCTCTAATAAGCTTGCCCAGTGTTTTGGTTGCCTGGAAACCTAGGATAAAAATGGTAGCTAACATAATGTACTAAAATATGATGAGCTAGTGAGTGATTCTGAAAAGGTCACACATTCAGGCACATAATCTGGTTAGTAAAAGCAGGTGCACTGTATGTAGTGCAGCAGGTGGTGAGGTTCAGAATAAAAAAGCAGATGCTATTCAGTGTTGATGTGCGCTGACATCAATCCAGCCATCCATTTTCTGTACCACTTATTCTACAAAAGTTCACAGGGGCCTGGAATCTATTTCAGAGGACTCAAGGCACAAAGAAGAGGACACCGTGGATAATCACACACACTTTCCCAAAAATTCCCAAACTACAGATAATTTAAAGATGCATGTCAGCATACAGCACACGGCTTTGGACTGACGGCAGAATCCAAAGTACCCAGAGGAACCTTGTGAAGCGTAGGAAATAAATGCAAACTCTGTGCACACAGGGCAGTGATGGACATCAAACTCCCCACCATGGAGATGTGAGGCAAATAGGCTAACCGCTAAGCAACTGTACCCCCACTGATGTACACTTTTTGTTTAAATATGCATAAAAAGATTTCAGTAATGAGTAGGGTTTTATTTGGTTGATGAAACTGAGAAGAAAAAAAACACCCGTGAGTGTTAATCTTCTGAACCTACTTCTCCACCAACAACAATGCCTAAAAAAACCAAAAGCCTGGAAACATAATCTTCATGTCCTGGCATGCAGGCTAGTAATTTGTCCAGTCCTGAATGAATTGCTTATTAAATTTTCACTGGTGTATATTCTTGGCAGAAAGGCTGCATACAGCATCACGAGTAATAAAGTTTAGTATCGATTTTGATCGGAATGTGTTAAAGTGTCTGTTGTTTAAAATTGTCTGCTCAGGTATTGCCTAATCAGCGTAACAATCCAGAAGCATCTTGTTTTCTGTATGGTTATAAAGATACAGTCAGATCAACCAACTGATCCCAGGATGTCAATTAGCTAATGGATTTGTTTAGTGTAGACCGCACACTGCAGCCAAATCCAACAGTGTAACGTCTCTCAGAAATCACCTCCTCTTCCTACATTGCTCACATCTCACAAGAGAGAGAGAGAGAGAGAGAGAGAGAGAGAGACAGGTTTGTTCTTCAAATAACGTTACCTAGCAGAGCTAGAGAGAGATTTCTGCCACTTCCTAAAAATATACCTGCAGCAGAATGATGCAGATGAAATTTCATGTTTTATTTCATCACTCTAGACATTTAGAGAGAATACATAAATGGAATATGTTTTTAGACACAGTGGAGGTTTATAGAAGTGTATATTTATTGTAGTGTGCCCTTTTTTTCCAAGCAGCTTATTGATCTTCAAACTGTTGAGTGTGTGCAGGATTTTTTTTCAGCCTTACATATGGATGTAGTACTTTCTTCTTTCTCTTTTTTTCCTCTTTCACATTTAAACAGATGTTGCTATAACAGAATGGGATACTTCTCTTCTGGCAGATCTTCATATATATTTAGAATTTATGTCTGTAATTAATTTGGAACTCATATTCAGGAAATTACTCTTTATCCCTAATGACCTTGCCCACCATTACAACCTTGTTCTAATCTTATTTTACTGAATCTAGATTCCAGACACCAAGTGGATCAAGTGTATAGTCCTTATACACTGATCAGCCATAGCCTTAAAACCATTTGCTCTATATTGTGTAAGTTCCCCTTGTGCTGCTGAAACAGCTCTGGTCCATCAAGGTATAGACTCCACAAGACCTCTGAAGCTATGCTGTGGTACCTGATATTGAGACATTAGCAGCAGATCCTTTAAGTCCTGTAACTTGGTGGTGCCTCCATGAATCTGACTTTTTTGCCAGCACATCCCATCTGCTCTATCTGATTGGGTCCTGGGAAATTTGGCAGCCAATTCAACACCTTGAACTCTTTGTCATGTTCCTCAAACCGTTCCTGGACAGTTTTTGCAGTGTTGTAGGGAGTATTATCCTGCTGAAAGACACCACTGCTATTAAGGAATACCTTTACTATGAAGAGGTGTACTTGTCTGCAGTAATGTTTAGGTAGGTGGTATGTGTCAAAGTAACAGCCACATGAGTGTCAAGAACCAAGTTTTCCCAGCAGAACATTGCCCAGAACATCCCACTGCCTCTGCCACTGCAGCTTGCCTTCTTACTGTAGGTATTCATCAGACCAAGCCACATTTCTCCATCAGAGCCTTTCAGATCCTTAAACCTGCCCATTTTTTCTTTATATTATATTATTAACATCACAGGTCAGTTGATTTAATGTTATGCTGATCCATGTAGATGTCCATGCTCCTTGAGCAGGTAAATACAATTTTCAAGTACCTTATATTCGTCTGAGGCGGTTATGCACTTTTGCTGGTATAACATAAAATAAAATAAAATAAAATCAGTAATATTCATATTAATGTATAGAGGAATTGATCGACTTCCTGTGCTTCAAATAAAGGCTCTTTTTAGCTGCAGAAGCATTAGATACTAGGGGAAAGAAACTGGGGGTTTCTCACTGGATGTTGTTCCCATTAATGGAATTGCTGCATTTGGACACTTTGGAGTATTTAGGTTGTCTGCATTTCAAAGACTGAATAAAGCTTCTCAAGGATAGAGAGAGAGAGAGAGAGAGAGAGAGAGAGATCTTTTTCCATTATGTCTGACTAATTCAAAGAGCCCTGGCATGTGTGTGTGTGTGTGTGTGTGTGTGTGTTTGTATGACCCCATTATGATGAAATGTCCCCATTATGATGAAAAGGACCAAAAAAACTAAAAATCCAAAGTACTTCTTATTAGGTGCTGTAGTTAAAGCTATTAAAAGAGTTAAGTGTAAACATAGGATTATTTAGCTGACAGAGTATTTTTCACTGGTGTATTAATTAAGAATTATTAATACCCAATTGGTAATTATTAAAAAAGAAGGCCTGTGTGTGTCCCCATTTTCAGGCCCATTTAAGCCCTAGTTAGGTGGCATTTTCTCTGCTACCCAAAAAAAATGTAGTAGCAGTATCGATTTTCCATAAGGATTGGAATACTGTTGTTAAGCTGTTGTGACAACACCTCAATCGCTTCACCCCTTTACGCAGCCACTTCCAGGTTTATCGGACAATTAAGTCATGCTCACGCCGAGGCTAAATGCGAAGTGGTGTTAGTTTGCACTACATTACCAAACTGTGAGCGTGTTATTGATATTGTTTCCCTGTACTTTGATCTTCACCATGTTTTTCTGAAATACCTCTCTTTGGATTAGATCTTTGTACCTTTGCTACAGAGTCTGTCATTCTGATTTTTTGGATTTATTGCTTGTGCTTTCCCGACTGTGTTATTGCCTTCTGTTTTTCGACTGTTTGCTTTTGTTTTATATTAAACTTATGGATCCAGCTCCTATTTCATCTGGGGCTTCCACACAGCTGTATTTATTTATTTTTTTCATTAATTTTCAAATTGTGTAAAAAGATTCTGACACTAAATAATTTTATTCAGATCTGGCAACCTTAGCAATAGCACATATTTCACAAGGACTTGCTTTTTGAGCCTAAATAATATGTCAGCGTTACAGGAACAGCAGTCAACTGTACAAAACGGAAAATGAATACTTTTATAAGTTGATTACTCCGTTTGCAATAGTGGAAAAACCATGGTCTCTCAGCCATGTTAAGTTACTCTACTCCAGATATGGCTTATGACATGAATCTTATTTTACTTTGTAATTTATTTATCAACACATATTGCTAACACAGCATTTACTCTGAAGCCTTGAGCTTTTTGATGAGTTCTGTGGTTGAACATTTCAGTTAGTAGGTGAGGTAGGATGTGGTATCTGTGATGAACTAGAGCCTTGGTAAATTGAATCTTAATGCCAGACGTATTACTGCTGCGTTTTGAAGAAGCATCGAGTCTCATTTTGCAGGTGCCTCTATCTGGTCCTGAGTGATTTAGTTGTGCGTGAGCGAGTGAGCATGACCAGGTTTATGAGCCTGTTTGTGCACTCATGTGAGTGTTTGAATCTGTTAGCTGGGGAATAGCAGTAGAACCACACAATGAATTAAAGAGACTGTGTGTGTGTGTGTGTGTCTGTGTGTGTGTGTGTGTGTGTGTGTGTGTGTGTCTGTGTGTGTACTGCCCCGGGAGTTGCAGTAAAATCAAACAATGAATTAAAGACAGAGAGAGAGATTGTGTGTAAGAGTGGTGTGTGTGTGTGTGTGTGTGTGTGTGTGTGTGT
>JAOTRN010000019.1:8892757-8906762 GCA_028566695.1 Bagroides melapterus
ATGGAGTTTAGTGGAGACAATCTACAAGAGTCTGGACAGAAACAAATGAATCTTGGGATGGAATAAAGACTTTGAAGCAAAAAAACCATGATGTACACACAAGTCTACACAGGCAGAGGTGCAGATACCTTTGAACTGTACAGTTTTTTTTCTGTTTGTTTGTTTTTGTTTTTGTTTTTAATTTTATTTCTGAAAAATCAAAGCAGGGTACTTTTCTGGCTAAATTCAAAAGGAACTTAGGGCCATATCCACCACGCTGCCGCAGAGTTCATCTGCAGTAGCATGTTTAGCACTTTTTCTATTGTATTTGAGAAAAAGCAAAGACGGAGTGGATCTTTGCAGAAGTGGAGGCGTATGTCTGTGCGTTTTTGTATCTTCACAGCCATGCATGTGTGAAATTCAGCACTATTATTCTTAGAACGAGAAGAACATGTTGCTAATGGTCAATAATCAATGCCTGTGCTGTAGCATTTTATGGTACAGTCTAAGGCAGTAATGGAGACAGAGTAAGTCAAGCTTAGACAGCAATAGCATGTTTTCTAGGACGTGTCAGAGCCCTACATAATGCGTTTATTACTTTAAAAATTGCCACTTTAGCATTTCCATAATACTCCCTAAACGAGCACTCGGTGTAACAGCTGATGGTTCCGATGAATGGATTACAAGATAGTGTTATGGAAAGGGAGCAGATGGTGTCATGCCATGTCTGGAGTTGTTCTTAATGGAAAGTCGACTTTTTAGTTTGGATTTTTTTATTTAATCAAAACTAATGTTGTCATGTGGATGTTCAGATCGAAACATAACCCTGTCAGGTAATATACATATACATAGGTAATATACACAAACACCTACATCACATTATGACATATGCTTGGTATGTACTTCACTGGTGCTTCTGTGTAGTTCACAGTGGATTCATGGAAAATGGTAGAACATGCAGGTAGAGTATGTGTATAAAAGACAGAGGTGGAAATAATAGTGGCAGCACCTAAGAGCCCTAAAATGCTGATGTTAATGTTGCAGTCAAATATACGCTAAAAACTACAACTGGCAGCAGAAGTGCACAGTTTTGACCCTAAATAATCTCCCTGTTCCAGAAAGGGGCAGTTGTCTTTACTTGTATATTTTAAAGAAAGAAAATTCTAAAAAAGCCTGTGTTCAAAATTGTTTACTACCATTTTAAATAGTATGTCAATATAGTATGTGTGTGTTTTGAGTATCAGTATCTATAATGGTGTACTATATATTTTGACATACTATTTAGTGCGGTATTATTTAGGGGATGTAGCTTGCCACTGTGAAAGAGCTTCCTTGGAATGTAAACAGTGCTCGGGTACCAAAAGTGTAGCTAGCTACGGCTGATGAGAAGAAGTTAAGACACTTTGTTTCTCGCCTTGAAAGAGTTATTTACTTGCTTTGCTTTCAGTTCTGTTTCTTAGAATGGACTCTGACAAGAGGGACACAGAAAAAAACAACAGGGCAATCAGCCACCAGTGTGATTAGCGTGCAGTTTTATGGCACTGAAGCATTATAATACCCCAAGCTTGTCTCACAGCCCAACTTTAACAGGATGCCTGGTACCTGATAATAAGTCCCATACATATTCAAATTGTCATATTAAAACTGTCTTTAAGAGTTTTCTGCAGCTTTGAGGTCATGCCTATGAGGAAGGCATAAAATGTCTCAGACGAATGCTGTGAGAACGACGAAGACGTTCGTTTACCTCCAGCATTCGAGTGACACATGGCTTGCAGACGAAAGTGACGATCAAAGAACCATGCACATATGGTCCATGCACACATGTACACACCCACTCTTACCAAGAGCGTCTTGTTTGTTTAGACTTACACGTCCCTAATGAGACAACTGTGATAGTCTGTAGTCTTTTTGCAGCATGTCAAAGTAGAAATTTGATAACTCGTGATGTTGCGCTGTGCCTGTGCAGAGACAGCGTGGAAACACATGAGAATGCTTCTACAAGCGAGAAATGCTACTAGAAAAAGGACGGCTTATTTTCGTCGTCCTGCTACACCTTCACAAGCTCTACTGCACTACAAAGTCGAAGCACACTTCTACCGTTGTGCATTGTGTATGGCTCGAAGGCTTGAATAAGGTTTTGACGGAATGTGACAGCCTCTGTACAGACGGGGGATGTACGAATGCATTAATTAGATGATTTTTGAAAGAGATATACCTCTTTTTTTATACTTATGGCAAAACCTTTCAGTGCAGTGTGTTACAGTCCACTATTCTGAACTCGCATATATCTTAGTTACAGCCCGAGTAGGAGCAATAGGATTTTCTTTCTTCAGCATCAGGTTTTACAGAGAGTCTATTGATATCTAGTGATATAAATTAATTAGACCATTTTATTTTAATAGCTGATCTCATTGAGCTTCAAGCTGTTGGCCTGTCAAATTTCTTACAAAGGACACAAGGTGTAAAGATCAGCTTGATCTTGAGTAGCAGTGTTGCTGTGATTTTGACCATGTTTTTTTTTTTTTTTTTGTCATACAGATTTCCCTGTGGTGAATCTCTAGTTTGAACCAGTGATTTTTAAGTCAGCTTTCCCAGTGCTTTGTGTTTTGTTTGGTCTACATGTTTGTTTTTGTTCATCTGTGATGTGATAAGTTGTCATTGTTCACCCTTTTCTGAAGAGTTGTGGTGCGGGGTCTGTCCTTTTTTCTCTATGATGCTGTGTTTTGACATTTGTATTTGATGTGTAAGTGCAGGTTGTGCTAGCTGATGGGCGCTGATGGTGTCTGACATGACATTCCAGTACCACATGTCAGAGCACAGCTGAGTATGTACCTCCTATTCAGAAAACCTGCCAAAGAGGACCTCAATCAAAAAAACAGAGAAAATACCACTAGAAATAGTGGTATATAAATAGTTGTCTAGATGATATATAGTGTAGAGTGTATCGTGAAAGGGTGTGTAAAATGTGCAGTTGCAATCTCCCAATAGAGAGCCGTTTTATATCTCCAAATCTGTGCCTGTGATAGGCTTTCGCTGTGTTTACATCAGAAATGAAATGAAAGCCTACGGTACATAACAGATACAGTACACTTCAAGAGAAAGAACCTAGACGTTAGTCCTTATTCATCAAAGTTGTGTAACCTTGGTGATCGAGTGTACGCAAATTCCAACCTCTCTCTGCAAAAACATTTTTCATCTGTTTGCTGTATCAGTATGAAAAAACTCATCTGTTCGGAGTGTGTGTACATTTAAGAGTGATGTTTTAACAACCTGAAAAATGCCCAGTTTGCAGTTCGATTATTGGTAGCAGCAAGTACAATATGTTAGAATAGCATAATAATAGAATAATAGAAAGTAATAATAGTAAATAGTAAAATAAAATAATAAGAATAATAATATTCAAAATCACTGATATCTTGGTGCAGCAGCACAACGTGTTAAATAAATGCAGTTATCTAATCACCTGATCATGAAGATCTAAAGCTTCAGGTAATGTTTACACCAAACATCAGAAAAAAATCTGATTTCAGTGATCAAGACAGTGACATGCTTGTTGATGCAAGATGGACCGGTTTCAGAAACTGCTGATCTTGGATTTTCAAACGAAACACTTCATAAAGATTACACAGGAAGGTGTTTTTTAGAAGAAAAAAAAATCCAATTAGCAGTTGTGCAGAGAACATGATCTCCACCCACACATGACATTAGACCTTGAGGTGTTGATGGGCTACAACAGCAGAAGACCACACAGGTTTCTGCTCCTGCCTGCTGAGAAGAAGAAGTAAAAGAAGAGCGCATCTTCTGTGAGCCTGAGCCCACTGTAGCCTCAGATTCCTGTTCTTGGAACCGACGTGCATGCCACAGTCAAAAGCACTATTCTCATGTCCTCACGTGAACATGAACTGAAGCTCTTGACCTGTATCTGCATGATTTCATGCGTTGTGGCACTTCATTATTGGCTGATTAGATAATTGCATTAATAAGCAGGAATACAGCGCTTCAAATTAAAGAGATCTGTGAGTGTATATTAACACACGTTATTTAAGGTTACATAATTTCATATCTTCTGAGATCTAAATGAATAAAAACCTAGTTATAAACATTTAGAAGGAAAGTCTGAAAATGGTCCAATTTACAACCTAATTTAAAAGGTTAAATGTTTATTTAACACACACATACACACACACATGACTATATATATATATATATATATATGTTCATTTCAGTCAAATACCCAATACAAATATATTGGACCATAATTTCTTCTACTACATTATGTTAGTTGGTTTTAGTTTGTTTTCATCTTGAGCGCACTTTCTGTGCCGTTTTTGAGGATACAAACAGCAACCTTGGACACAAGCACTGCTAACTCAGCGTAACTGAATAGTATTTTCTCCTCTCTCAAATGTTTCAGTTCTAACCAGCTGAATTATTTCCTTTTATTACCAGACTATCACAAAGCCTGAATAAAATGGGCCGTTTTAAACAGCTGATGTTGATTCATCAGCTGAGCTCGATTAATCGTTTGTGCTCAAATCCCCGATTCTATTGACGGTTGTGCTGCATGACATCAAACTCCTACGTCACAAGTCTCAAACGCTCGTTTCTTTGCAACTTTGATGAATAAGTCCAGGGTGTTTGTAGTGTTATGCTGCTTGCATTAGCAGGACTGTTAACCCTGCAGGTTAAACCTGCACACTCAACTCCATTATAACAGACCTATTAATCGCAGAACATCCTTCTCAGAGCTTTTTCTAATACGAATTATGAATATGAATTAGCATTAATGGTATTGAAGCAGGAGTAGTAATATACTTACTGTATCCTGCATCATATTTCCAAGATGTTCATCCTCTTCTGACAATCAATCTAAAGCAATTTTAAATGAAACCATCTAAACTGGCATCAATCTTGACTTTTTTTTTTAAGACCATTAAACAGCCAGAGGCATTAATTTGTACATGAGAAAGAAAGGCAAGACTTGTCTATGCTCGGGCAGTTAATGAACATCACCACTGCTGCTGTGGCACATGTGGCGAGTTTGATTTATCACATTAAGAACTTTATGTGGAGAAGCTATAATAGGCAGCTTCATGATGATGTCAAGAAATTTTGGAATCACAATTTGAAGAGTAGCAAATCTCATATTGTAGAGAACTGGCCTAGTGTTAGATATTCTTCTAATCCATTGTTGTGGATGTAACATGAATCCATGGAGATTGATAGTTATTTTTGAACTATGTTTCTGTCTCAGAGTGGCATCAAGAAAAAAAAAAATCTTGAATGTAACACATGAATCATATACAGCATTGTCTTATAGTATTTACGTGAACGTGATTCCTCATTAATGACAGACCACTTTAATTATCCCCTCCATTTTTCAGTGCATATTGTAAAAGCATATCATACACAAACCTTCACTCAGACTGGCATAGTTGCTGACAGTGCTCTGGGATAACACGGATTCGTGCGAGTTTGTGCCAGCGGCTCCGGTCCAGTAGTTCAGTGCCTATATATGTGAGATAGTGCCTCTACTATGACTCCTCTAATAAAATATTTGACCATTGCTGTCCAGTGCTGTTTTACTGTGTGCCTCTGTTTTGCCTCATTTCTTTCCCCTTAATTTCAGCCGAATGTGACAGCAGCCTTATCCTCGGACCATGAATTACATCCGGCCAGCACACGGAAAATATGACAAACGGATTGTGCTCAAATGTCACTACCATTCATTATGAATGAAGTAGAAGCCACCATAACATCTTCAAAGGTTGCCATGGGCTCTTGTAAGAGAGGAGCAAATGATTTTCTAGCCTTTCTGCGTCGCCTGTTATTGCTTCAATTTATGACTCCCCCTTCAGTAGCCTGGCAGTTGAGGGTCATATCATAGGACAGATGATGTTTTATTGTGCATAGAATTATTTTTATACTGCCAGTGTTTTTTTTTTGTTTTTTTTTACAGCAACCTCTATTCTATTTAATTTATTTAATTAAATTCATTACATTCATACAGAGTACAAAATGTGCTTAAATTATGTGTGTGTTTGTGTCGTGTCTGCTATAGACTCATACTTGCTTTGCTATCAGAATCTGACCTTTTTGGAATATTAGCTCTGTCTGGGTAAACAAGACTAGCTATTATATTTAGATCATTCTTTTTGTTATTGGGGTGATTTTCTTCTTTATTAGACAGTATTAAGTTGGACTAATAAGATTCATAAATTGGGCCAATCATGGGGAATAAACTGTAGGCTCCTTAACATTCTGTCTTTATTCTGATAGTGTGTGAGAAAGACGGAGAGAAAATGGTATTTTTGTATCCGCTACCCTGGCAACTAGCCCTGACATTTTGAGAGATTTCATATCCTGAACAGAACATGCTGTCATGGGTTTTTACCTTTAATGATTTCACATTTATGCCATGTCAGAGCTTGCTTTGTGCTGATCACTAAGACAGATGAGAATAGAGGAAAAACTACAAATTTAAGCAAATAAAGTTACCTGGCTTTTACTGATGGTTACACATCATCAATAGCTGGTATCATACAATATAAAGTAGGCTACAATTTTCACTGATCACTTGAATATCTATTCTGTATCACTTCCTTTTCGAATTACATTTATTATTACTCATTTACAGAGGTTGTCAAGGAGAACACACCAACCCAAACCTAGCAAACAATCGCATACTGTATCACGAAGGACCCTATGAAGTACTGACATCTAGGGACATTTTCAAATACTGCACCATGGAGGAAATAATCAGGATTTATTTAAGCAACTGGACTGCTATTAGAAATTCATTTGTTCCAAAAACACAGCAAGCATTTTTAATTTAAAGCCTGTTTATAGATCTCAATGATGTCGACTGAAGTTTACACTGAAGATTTACCCTGGAGTCTGAATTCTATGTATCAGTGGTCTGTTTTTTTCACAAGCAGAGACTAGCAGCTAGCAGCTTAACACACCGCTAAAAAACAGGAATTCAAATTTACTTATGAATGCAAATTATTCATCAGAGCCATTTCAGAAGGGAAATACACCGACTGATTCTTTATCCGTCATGCAAAATCCTGATTACTCCTCCCTGATGAGGAGGAAAAATTTGTTTAAAAGTCACTGAATTGCTCCACTGTTTATCTTTATGTAACACACAGAAAAAAAAAAAGGTTAGAGAAAGTGTTGTCATTTTTTTTAGTAGCGCAATTACAGCCTGCTTTTCTCCCTCTCGTTTCTGCCGGTGTGATGGGTAGTAATCCAATAAGGACCTTCCTTAATGCCTTTGAGTGCCTTGACACTTCTAGGGTAAGAGAGCTTATCCTCATGAAATATACAGTCAGCATATTAGACTAGGCCAGTGAAGTTCACAGGCCTCAGGGTATTTTCTCATAAACACTACACTAGTTACATTTGTGGGATAAGGCGTACACATGACCTGTTCTATGTTATATTCAGACATAAGTTATAAATACAACTCTTAGATAGCAAAACAAATCATGTCTCTGACAAAGTAAGTTTAACCAATGTAAGAAATAAAACTGAGAATATTTTGGATCTAGCTGTTCAAATAGATGTAAACTAAGCTTACGAACTGTCCTTGAGTCAAAGGAGTAAAGTCCATAGCTTCATTCTTTAGCACTTTTAAAAACTATACTTAGTAATAACAGAAGAAATGATATAATATGTCTATCTTGAATAATTAATCATATTGATCAGGTTTCTGCATGAAATAATACATGTATTTTTATGCAGTGCTCTACCCAGTCCTCAGATAACAATAAATACCTGACCATGAGATGACACTGATATCACCTTAACATAATTAAAATAGTTTTGTATGAAATAGTTTATTATGCACATATAGAATATTTCTTATAATATACCCCTTGAATACTCCAAATGTCCTTTGTAAATAGTATGTTCTATATGATCTTCTGTTGATCTCCCTCTGAACTAATTGAGTGAGGCATGTTGATATGAATAATCCCTGTTGTCATGTGATCCGAAACAATCCTTGTACCGGAGCCCAAAACAGTAGGGTACTGTGCACTAGGTCAAAGGTACACCAACTGCTTTTGTCTATGCTGACTTGTTTTCATAATAAGTTTTTTTAGTCATACATGTATTTGCTAAGTAGATACCGGTTACAAGCAACAAATCTGCACTAATATTGTATGGATGTTTTGATTGAGAAAAGCTGAAATGTAATAACGAACATTCTTGGTTGAGAAGCTGAATAAGAGCTTTTCAAACCCTTTCACACAATGGGTCAGCGACTCAGTGACGAGACGGACGATAAGGAAATCGATGTTGCTGAACTGCAGGAATGGTATAAAAAATTTGTGGTGGAATGCCCAAGTGGAACCCTGTTCAAGCATGAGTTTAAGAGCTTCTTTGGCGTAACCGACAACCAAGAAGCCGCAGACTACATTGAGAACATGTTCCGTGCTTTTGATAAAAACGGGGTGAGTAATGCAGTCATTTTACTGCACTGTTGTTCATTTGAATAGATTTATTGTAACAGTAAGACTAATGATATCTCCTTGTATCCTTAAAACATTTGTTTTAGTCTCATTTTATATTGTTTTTCTATAGTATTTCATTTTTCTGTTTTTCATAGGACAACACTATTGATTTTCTGGAATATGTTGCAGCATTGAACTTGGTGTTGCGAGGCAAGCTGGAGCATAAACTGAAATGGACTTTTAAAATGTATGATAAGGATGGGAGTGGTTGCATTGACAAGACAGAACTAAAGGAGATTGTGGAGGTAATCGCCTCCTGCCTCTTGATCAGTAGTTATTCAGCCCTGAGTCAGATATAATACTGATATAAAACTGACAGATAAGCTGAAATGTTAAAGAACTTGATCAATGCAATGACACTACTTATGTCACATATTTAATTTTATTTAATGCTAATGCTCTTAAGCTGCTTCACATTGTAATATTTAGCATGATTTTGTAGTCAATCTACCGAATGAAGAAGGCCTGCCATGGAGAGCTGGATGAGGAGTGTAACCTACTTACCCCAGACCAAGTGGTGGACCGAATATTTGAGCTGGTGGACGAGAATGGAGATGGTTAGGTCACGTTTTGTTTTGTTTTGTTTTGCTTTGTTTAACGAATGTCTTCTACTAATGCTACGATCACACATGCAGCGATTTTATCACTGCAAGCCACCAGTAGCTGTGCTATGAAATTGCCAGTGGGTGTTCCTAATAATGGTTGCCGTTTATAAGTGCGTTTATAACAGCGTTTATAGCAACTAGCATTAAAATTGACCTCAAATCAGTTTTCTGGCTTCTAAAAATATTCGGAAAGGAAATTTGTCATTCGTATCTAAAATTCATAAAAGGGTCAAATGAAAGAGAAGCAGTGTGTACTCTTTGCAACGGATCAAATGTTCTCTACTGTCTTCATTCTTATTCGTAATCGCATCGCTGCACCAAATCGCCTTATATTTGCTTAAAGTTATACTTTTATCAAATGTGTCGCATTGCTGGACACGCCCACATCTAGTCGCCAGCGGTTGCTCTCAAAGCTCTCAATGAAAATGAATCGCTGTGTTGCTGCGAATCATTGTATGCGTGAACGTAGCATAAGATGGTGTAGAAAAAGAACGACTCAGCTAAATCAAATTACAAGCACATAAAAACCCAGGACTCTTTAAATTCACTGTACCGGAAACAGTGTAATAGCGTTTACACTGTAGGAAATAGTACAACACTGTCAGACGGTCTACAGCTGGACACCAGAAAATCTATTGGATCAGTAGAAATTGACAACAGGTCCTCGCATCGTACTTTATTGTGTTGGTTTTTCTTTAATTTTTTCTTTTTTTTTTTTTTTTTTTTTTTAACTTTTTTGTTTCACATAAACTAAACAAAATTTGGGGGTTGATCATTTTACCATTATATGCCTAGTGAGAGGTATAGGCTATGAAACCAAAGGGATGGTGATCACAATATAAATTTGCCAGTTGTGAATATTCTTCAAATATGGATGCTCAATTTAACTCCAAAACAGGACACATACAACTTGAATGAATCATATTAGTAGGGGAATGTTTACATTTGGTGCACGAATTCGGATCTATGTTTCCGAATATCTTGGAAAATAGAAAAACTTAGTAATAGACATATGCATGCGATAAATACTTTCTTAACTAAAATAGCAACAGACCCTGTCTAATATTATAATATATCAGATTTTTATAGGTCGTCACCAATCTCTCTTTTCAGTTGCCTTTATTACAGAGAGGGGAAACCTGGTCAATTTGTTTAACTGTGGATATATTTCTGTGTACCAAGTTTAATGGTAAAAACTAAATAGCTCATAAATTGTTTAACAATTCCCATGAATCTCTACTGAACACTATTTAAAGAAGGAGTGATGTTGAGCTAGTTCTGTCTTTACATAGGGGAGCTGTCACTGGATGAGTTCGTTGATGGCGCACGTCGTGACAAGTGGGTCATGAAAATGCTGCAGATGGATGTGAACCCAGGAGAGTGGATCAATGAGCAGCGGCGGCGGAGCGCCAACTTCTAAAGCTGTAAATCCAGAATCCAAAAGCCTCCTCAGCCAAGTTTTCACGCAGTCTGTTCAGTCTTTACGATCTACCATAAACACTGTTAGTTTTGCGGATAAAGACTATGCAGCGAGGCAACCTTTTCCCGAAACAAAAATCGACCTTTAAAATGGCACAGAGATATGCACAAGGGAAATGCCAAATGTTTGGTTGTTTATTTTTCCTCTGCATTTCTGTTCATTTATAATATTGCAAATGCAACTTTCTGTATATTAAAACTTGCACTGTTTTTTTTTCTAATAAATTCTACTTGGCTTGGGTTGAGGATGGCAATTAATTCAATCCAAATGAGGCATATTTTATTTACATCTGAAATAAATTAAAAAAAAAAAAATGTCATTCCATTGTATGTTTTGGATCCAATCTCCCAAATGGATATTAACATGTTTAGCGCTTATAAATAATTTGTGGCTGTACACCCATATGATGTACTTTTTGTGAATGTTACAAAAATATAACAGTGGACCAGTCATCCTTAGCATTACTCATAGAGACACTTTGTTTTTGACAATACTTATTGTTTTCATGAAAAGACATTTAATGTTCAAGAATGATCATTTTTATTTAATTTATTTTATTTTATTTTTTTACGTTTTTTTTAGTATCATTAAACGTAGCATATGATTTCCCGCTCCAATTCAACCATGATACCATCCGGAGTTTTGTTGAAGCTGCAACTACAGAAGCCCCCTGGAATTAAGTATTTGTGTACTTATTGAAGATGAATTTAATAAAATTTAAGAAATATTTTGCCAGATGTCAGACTCTGAGTCATCAATATGAAGTCAATGACATTCAGAAAACAGCATAGTACTAAATACCAGTCCAAGTTCTTTTTTTTAATCCAATGACAGAAAGATTTGACACTAGTTAACTGTGCTCCAGTGAAGAAGAAATTCATTTATCCATTTTCTGTACGTTTCTGTATGTGTTCCTTTATCCTACACAGGATCACAGGGAGTCTGGAAAAGGATGCCAACCTATATCACAGGGCACAATAGACACATGACCATTCACACGGTAAGGACAAATGAGAGATGCCAATCAGTCTGCCCTATGTCTTTGAACAAGAGGAGGAAACCAAAGTACCTGGAGGAAACCCACAAAGCACATGGGGATCATGCAAACTTCATGAATACAGGAAGTGAACCCCCAATACCAGATGCAAACATGGTAACCACCTTGCCACCAAAACAAAGTCATATCTAATTAAAATATATTTAATGTTCTTTGGTTAGGGGATTCAATTCCTGCGTCTGCTCTCTGTGTGCATGTTATCCCTGCGCTTCAGAGGTTTCCTCCACTCATGCATTGCCTGCTTCACCTCTCTAAATTGTCTCTGGTGTGTGTGCAATTATGACTTGCGAAGTGTTGGCACCCTGCCCAGAGTGTCCCTCTCCTTGTGCCATGAATTCAATGGTTCCCCACAAGATTTACATCTTTCATTTTTATTTAACAAGCACTCATCAAAATCAAAAGTATCACAAATGAATAGATGGACATCAAGCAACTAGACCTAACCTTGTAGAGTTTTCTATATGTTTAGGTATGGGCTTGTTTTGCACGGCCTCGGGTGTGGCTCGAACCGGCAACATCCTCGTTCAAGAAGAATGGATGCTACCACTACCACAGAGCATGTTTTTTATATCTCTGTTCCTTTCTCTTTTCCAGACCATGTCTTGTCCCTTCTTCCCTCCACTTTCATTTCTGTTTACTTTACCACAGTAAAGCCCGAAGGGATCTCTTGAATACTGGCCTTAAGTATCCTGCCTGGCAGGTGCAAGCATCCAGATTAATCTGCCAGGAGAACTCTGTCTGGACTGAGCTCTCCTGGGCTTCTGGGACCATTATAGCTTAACTAGAAATGACCGCCAGAGCATTACATAACCACGATCTTCTCACTGGAATAATAAAAATACACCACCAACCAACAAAATATATCATGATATCTAATATCAGGGCTTCAAGTCACCCAATCCCAGCTACTTTAAGGGTTAAGGTTTTGGATAATTGTTTTCCTGACCTCATCCTAAACAAGGCTGACTTTCCACAGCGCACTGAGGGTTTAAGCCTGTTTGAACTTTACATGTCTTAAATAACTTGCTAAATTGACTTGATAAATGTAATATTTATTGACAAATTTTAGGTATTAAGTGTGTTAGCCAGAGCTAGCTAATAAAGATTCCAGACTTAGATCAGGTATAGGGCTATAGGTAATGGAAGTTAATTAATGAATTTTGTTATTAAATTAATTTTCACAAATTAATAATGAAGAGATGGACTTCAAACAACCAGACATAAACAGTATGTCTGCTAAGTCTTTTTCCAGAGAGAGAGAGAAAGAGAGAGAGAGAGAGAGAGAGAGAGAGAGAGATTTTATTTCATTATGTCTCACTGATAAAAAGAACCCCTGTGGGTGTGCGTGCGTGCGTGCGTGTGTGTGTGTTTACGTTAGTGCTCTCTTGTTATTAATCGTGTCTGCCAATTTAGGTGAATCCGCCCGTAGAATTTAGCTTTGGACAACTGCGCTATCGAGTACGACTGATCTGTCTGTGCGCCTCTGCCGCCCTCTGCTGGATGCCGGCGGCGTACCACAGTTATTTACAATGTAGTTGTAAACTTTTAAATACAAGATACCATAATGATGAAAAATTGTAATGTCTTTGACTTTAATTTTTGGATGTTGGTTCCAGACGGGTTGGTTTGAGTGATGCTGACCACACACAGCATTCTCTAGAGTAAAAAAAAAACATGAGCTAAATTTACATTAACATTTATGACACATTACATTACATTACATTACATTACATTTGTCAGCACTGGTTCACTAGGTCACATTTCCATTTCCATTTAAAGTCATTTGGCAGACGCCCTTATCCAGAGCGACGTACAAAAGTGCTTTTAAATCTGTCTTTGAATACATTAGCTCAGGTTCAGTATGTTGCAAGACTAAAGATACAATTTTTTTTTTTTTTTTCACAGACCAAAATCTTGGTGCCAGAACAGAAAAGAGTCTTGTAATACCTCTTAACAAGAGAGATGGTGGGACCAGTGCTAGTAGATCGGGGGTGGGGGGTGGTAAGAGGGTGCTGGTGTTTGTTTACTAGTTTTTGTGTACTATCTGCTTAACTCAGTTGGTTCTAGAGTTGTGTTATTTGAAATGACCTGTATCATGGGCTGTGCGCTTGTTTATTTTGCGCTTTGCTATGTGATGAATCAAACACTTCTGACGCTTTCCAGAGATATTGGAAAATCAAACACTTTTTAACACTTCCGACTGGTATTAGAAAATAATCAACCCGGTGCTGAGTATTTTCCTGTAACAGCAAATAATGTTCTATTCTAGATATATACAAATATACAATAGAGATAGATAGATAGATAGATAGATAGATAGATAGATAGATAGATAGATAGATAGATAGATAGATAGATAGAT
>JAOTRN010000019.1:8932637-8951182 GCA_028566695.1 Bagroides melapterus
CTAAAAGCAGACAAGATGAACCCAATCAAACAAATCAAACAGACAGACAGATAGATAGATAGATAGATAGATAGATACTTTACTGATCCTGGTGGAAATTGAAGTATTCAGATATATTATACTTGTTATTGTTCAGGAAAATGTTCCAATATCATGTCTGTGAGTGGCAAAAGTATAAAAAAAAAACTCTCAGATTAGTATTTAATTGGAAGATCAAATTACCTTCAAGTCCCTCTGTTTTTAATAAATTGGATGACAAACAAATGTCAGCGAGTGTCCTGTTTTATTTAAAGAACAGGGATATATCAAATTTTGATATTCACGTTTGTGGAACAAACAAGGGAGATTTCCGAGGACTTTAGAAAATGAGTTATTAGTTATTTTGGTCATCAGGCCGGAAAAAGGTTACAAAACCATCTCTAAAGTGTTTGGAATCCACAAATCTTTAGTCAGACAGATTCTGTACGAATGGAGGATTTACATCCACTTGCTACCCATCCAAAAAGTGATCCACCAAGACAACGACCACAGCAAACAGGCTCTGATTATAGGCAGTCTGAAGCAAGGTTTACGTTATTTCGGTCAGCCATTTTGACTGTTTTTAATACACTGATTCTGAACCTTGCTCCGATTAAGTTAGCTAAGCTACAGGATCAACCTATAGACAAGTTTCATCAGCAAATAAATACATAATACACCATTTGGTTATAAACACTTCCATGTTATTTACAGTGAAAATGCTTAAATAATAGGTTTGGTCCAAAATGTTTTGTTCCCATTTGCCGGAAATTCAACATAGAAATCCTGAGTTAATATCTAAAAATAAGCTAAATTAAGGATGAAAAAGTATTTGGATTTATTTTACAACTGTGACTGATTAACAAAAAAGTAGCCATAGTCATGGAAACATGCATTTGTTGATTTATTTTTATTTACCACTTAAGAATGACTCACTCTGTAGTACAAAAAGGAATGGGTGTAACATCTGAAAAATAAATATAAAGTTAAGAAATAATTAAAACACTGTGATGCATTATTCTTTTAATTCGGAGTCACTCTTTAGTTTATCCTTCATCCGAGTCTGCATCTCCAATCTAGTTTTCACAATTGCACTCTGCAGGGTGGAGATCTCAGCTGATAGAGCAATAACTGCAGAAATGGAACAAAATAAATACAATATGAATTAATTGGGGAAAAATCAAACAGAAAAACAGTAACATTAATAACATTTTCATTATGGACCACATGGAAATCCATTAAGTTTATTTCAGAGGGTTACTAGTAAACATTATTAAAGAACAAAATGCCATAAGTAATTCTAGAAAATAGTCTAAAAACTGTTACAAGTAAAAACATATCATTACACCTTTTTTTTTTAACCACAAATTTTGGTCTTCTTACAGATTTTATTACAGTTTTGCTTCAAAGGTTTAGAACATCAATACTTGAACATTGTAAAATAAAGTGATTAGAAATCCGCTAAAAACTTCCCTCTATATTATGCAAAATTATCTTAATCATTTGCATAACCATTTTTTTCTATACAGTCTTCAAAAGCATGGCTGCATAGCCTAAAAACAATATGAGAATCAATAGCAAACTAAGCAACATATTGTATTCATTTGTTTTTTTTTTGTTGTTGTTTTTTTACTAAAAGCTGCTGATTGCAGACTATCCATAGTTTTACACTTACCTTCTTTAAAGGCTGCCTGAGCTTGCTTAAGGTTTTGTGGTACAAGGATCCCAAACCATTTCAGAGGATCTTGATGCTGACATGGAGATTTCTCACTCTTTGTATCTAATTGAGCTTCCTTCTCACCTTCATCTTTTGAAGTGTCTTTTTCTTTCATATTTTCCTTCTTTTTAATGTTCACTCGCCTTCTGAGCCCTGAAAATAAAAGTATTTTGATTTTATAAAAAAGGTTGGGACTGTAAAACTCTTTGTCTTGTCTCATTGTTGTTAAAATTCCATTTCTGTATATTCCATAATTTGAATATTTCTCCAGGAATAATACATTAAACAAAAACACCAATGAGGCATACCATTTTGACCACCTTCCTAATATTGTGTGGGGTCCCCTTTTGCTGCCAAAACAGCCTTGTCTTATCTATGCATGGGAAAGATCCCTGAAGGTGTGCTGTGGTATCTGGCAGCAAGATATTAGCAGCAGATCTAGTAGTCCTACCTCCGTCTGCTGGTCCAATGGTCTCTACTGTTTCACTCCCTTTTAGTTCTTCAGCTTTATCACCTATTCGCTCACACTTGAATTCCACTTCACCATTTTCTGACTGGCTGTATGTCAGACATAAATACACAAATGTAAAGTAAGTAAGTAAGTGTTAAAGGAGAAATTACTCTCCAAATTACTCCAACTACATTTCATACCCAAAATCTAAATGCAACAGAGACAAGATAGGCACTTCTGTGCACATGCCATGTGACAGTACCAGTCTTCAGGAAGCAATTTGCTTGCCCTGTTTATGATTAGCCTTCATTGTATCTTTATTTTTTGGTACAAGAACTCTGTACCACTTTGCTTCCCGCCCCCCAAATACTACTGAATTACACTGCAGTAAACTCCATACATATGTAGAAGCACCTGGCATAAACATGTACAAGTGGGTCCATCTCACTGGCATACTGCAATGCTGAGACTTGCTTGTTTCCCATCGAGTACCGGGCCTTGGAAATGTTAAACCATCCCTGTGAAAAGAAAAAAATAGACTGGTTCACAACATGCACAAGAAGCCCATCAAGATAACATAAAAGCACTCAACCAAAAAACAGACTTCACATTTTCTTACATCTTCTATGAGTGTGTTAAGTTTGTGTCTTTTCTCCTCTAAAATTTCAAGCTGATCCATAAAATTAACTAAATGTTGGTCTAAACGTAGAGAGGCAGGATCCAGACCCATTTCCACACACGTCATTCGCGGCTTCAGCTTTAAGGGAAATCAATACAGGTTCGCGCAGTATAAAATAATAATTCAAAATACTGTGATAGAAACTTAATTATGTGTTCGTTTTACTGTATGCTAGCCTGTATTTTCTCCATTCACGTCACATGGACGGTCACATGACAACGAGTCAGCTGATAACAGATGACGGTACTTCCGGGTGTCTGTCTCGGCATGCAATGAACGCCTTAATAGAATAAAGTCAAGTGAACCAGGCAAAAAACGTACGTGTATTTTATGGGAACTCGTGAAATGCTTTTTTTGTACTAACAAGTGTTTCTAACTGTTCTCATTCGTCTTAAAAAGAGAGAGAAAAAAAAAACATTGCTTCCCATACCGGGAGTCGAACCCGGGCCGCCTGGGTGAAAACCAGGAATCCTAACCGCTAGACCATATGGGACTTGTTAACACTCCCTGCCTCTGTTCTTATAATTATAAGATATTACCATAACAAACTACGCTATGCCTAGTAAATTGTTAATTTGCACCAGTTATGTCAGTATTTACGTACATATTCTTCTAGTCTCGCTTATACAGATATAGAACCCGCTGCCCAGCACCCCAACTTCAGTTAAAGACGTACTTAACTGTCCTTATTTAGCGCAATATTAAAGAATAATTCAAATACTGTGATAAAGCGCAATTATGTGTGCGTTTTACTGTATGCTAGCCTGTATTTTCTCCATTCACCACGTCGCCATAGACGGTCACATGACAACGAGTCAGCTGATAACAGATGACAATACTTCCGGGTTTCTGTCTCTGCAAGCAATGAACACATTCATAGAATAACCCCAACCCTAACCTTTCTTATACCTACCTTAAAGCAAAGTGTTTTTAAGTGTTCTCGTTTGCATTAAAAAATAAAAACGTTGCTTCCCATACCGGGAGTCGAACCCGGGCCGCCTGGGTGAAAACCAGGAATCCTAACCGCTAGACCATATGGGACTTGTTGACAAAGCTTGCGTTAGTACTTATATTATTGCTAAATTGCCACAATTCGGCAACGTTGCCCGGTTCAATTATTTAACTGACCTTGTTTAGTTGACTTTGGTGTGTCGTTAAATTGTTCAGTAAAATGCCATGCGTTGGATACACCAACGCATGCCTACACCTTTCAGAGTTAATAATTAACTCGTATTAAGATTAATACTTTTTTTTCACATTTTTTTGCATAAATCTGTTAATCACCATCAGTTCGAATCAAAACTACTACATATTTGAAAACAAATCCAGAATTTTAACTGTTTAATTACTAATTGTATTTTTATGAAAATTAGTGACATCATTAAATTAATCAAAATGACTTGTTTTTAATATAAAGTTATTTTTTAATTTTGTAATAATTTTTATCTTTTATCTCTTCCTGGGGTTTGTCAGAGATTACTAACAACATTGGCTTTTATACATTTTTAGTTTTTGTGCAGCATCAGATTTAATTTTTGTTTACCTCTTTTGCATATCAAGGCCCCATTGACTGCCATTATAACAACATTTTGAAAAAACATGCATTCTTGCTTGTTTATGGTTCAATCTACAATTTTTACTGTTAACTAAAAGATGGGGTCAATACTCCATCACACAGACCTGTTAAAAAAGTAGCAATTAATTTTGCTTGCAAAGAGCATAGTATCGAACCATCCTTGTCATTTTCAGGCAAGTGTATGGAAGTAAACCCGTTATATCAAATGAAATCTTTAAATCGGGTCAAATTGACCCGAAGACGATACAAGGGTTAAATCAGAAACACTCTTTAGGCGAGCTTTTTCCTCAATTTGCGCCGCCTCGGTAGCTTGCCGTGATCGTATAGTGGTTAGTACTCTGCGTTGTGGCCGCAGCAACCCCGGTTCGAATCCGGGTCACGGCAACGGTCTGTCGGCGATGTTACTATTACTTTTCAAAGTTGCAGGATTTCACCCATTTAGAACCAGAATCTTAGATTCACACAATGAATTTGCTTCCCGCTGTTGGTGGCTCGCAAGTACAGACCAACATAAAACACTTCACAATTGTTGGAGACAGACACTATACACTTTAAGTACAAACGTTCTTTAAATATTAAATAAGGCCGGGGGATCCTGAGTATGTATCCATTGTGTAAAAAAAAGTGTACATAGAGTCAATGTACATAAATTGTGCATCAATTGTACATAAAGTGTACCTAACGTGCGTATGTAAGGTGATTACAACACTTACGCACACACACAGGGCTTCATTTTTTGGATGTACTGTTTAATTCCTTCTCTTATTTGCTATAGACAAACAAGAAAGAAAAGGAAGAAACCTACATCAAACAGGTCATTTTCAGCACCTATTTGCAGCCTTTTTTTTTTTTTTTTTTTTTTTACAATTTAGAAATATAGTTATACTGCTTATTATTGGTCTAAACTTATATTCAAGCATTCTACCAAGTGGTTTTCCATACCTAGTTCATTATTCGTACCATATTTACGAATTATTCATACCATACATTCTCATATAATAGTCATTCTCATGATAGCCTGTTAACAACCAAATATGTTAAAACAATGTACACAAACAAAACATGCTAAATGTAGTTTTGTACTGGATGTTTTAGGGGCATCTCAATAAATTATACACAAAATATTTTACGAAGCTTTATGATACATGCGCGATGCAGTGGGACATTTGGATGAGGTAGGACAATTCATCTTAAAAAGAAAAAAAGCCCGGTGTCTGTCGAATGGTTAAAAAAAAGTGAAATACAATTTTAAAGTGAGTGCTTGGTTTCGTCTCTTCAGCATGGCCCAAGCTGTTGGTGTTTGTAGCCAATCCTATTTCTCCATTATCAGTGACGTAAATCGTGTTCCGAGTTTATCGTCCAGTAAAATCGTTAGTGTTCTTTTCCCGGCTGTCTGGCTCCACAGTATCGCGAGTGTTTATTGGTCATGGGGTATTGTAGTGGGATGTAACTCTATGGCGCGATATGTTTTATACAGGTATGCTGTTATTTATGACATGTTTGGTTCATAACATTGGTCTACTTGGCCGTGGAGGTTCCCTTAGTACCCTTCGCTCTTTCATGAGTTTTTAATCTCGGTCCTTTTTATCTCTCGTGCATTTTGATGGATAATAATTCCGTTTAAAATACAAGGTAAGTTAAGACCAGCTTTCAAAAAAGGTGACAAAGAAATTATTTGTTATCTGTGTGCAAATGAATGCTTTTTAAAGAATAAAAATATATGTTAGAAATTATGCTACTTGACCTTTTGCTGAATACTGCACTTAGTAGTTGCAGAGTAGATTAGCTAACTAACGTTTCACTAAAATTATTGGGGCAAAACTACTGGGCACATGCGATAGTGTTTGTCGCCGATATTAATAACATAAAAGCGACCTTCATTTTGCTGAACACCGCACAACTCTTTATTAAACACGTGCAGGACTTATCTTAAAGTAAAAAAAGGGGGAGGTATGTCCAGGTAACACATGCACATTAGCTAATTAAGTCAACTTACTTTGTTTTTTTTTCTCTAACACAAATACACTATAAGTTACAGCACAGCTCGACAGCTACATTATTTATCAACATTTCTTAGTTTGCCAGATGCTCTTTTTGATTTGTGAAAGATAAACTGACGTTAGATAACGTTACTACGGTGAAGTCAGAAAATACACGCCTTAAGCATTAGCTTGGGGAGATGAGGCTGCTTGGAGTTTTTTTGTTTGTTTGTTTTGTTTTTTATTTTCTGAGTTTCAAGGGTCAGGCGCCCAAACCGCTTTATTTGATTGGGCGAAAGTTGGGTGCCCCCTGCCTCTACAGGTGTGACCTTTGCTCCACATTTCAGAGGGCTAAGTTGAGCGCTTTCAGCTTTTGTAAGCGAAGAATGTATCTGCAGATTCAGGTTGTTATTGAATTTGCGCAAGAAAAATATGAAAAAAAAATTGCGCAACTGTTATTGGGTAAATTCACATATTAGTTTGAAGAAATGCATAGGTTTTGCAATAATGATCAAATATTTTTGTTCATTAAAAAGATTTGATGTTTATGCAAGCGTGTGAATCTATTTTTGTTCACTGCAACAACTGTGGCAGAATGTAAGAATATGAGCTGTGATTTGTAGAACATCCTTTGTGTACCTGAAATAAAGAATTTGAGAAGGTGTAACTGTTGTGTTGTATATGTATATATGTATATATATATCACACACACACACACGTCAATGCATGTCGGTGTGTTTTGCACCATAATTATTAAAGCAACTAGCAAAATTGTGAACATCTGATTTTCTTAATTTGTGATTTATAATATAGACTGTAACTTGTAGAAGAGATTTATCTGCAAGGAAGAATTGTAGAATGTGTAATTGTTGTGTTGTATTTGCTCCAATACCTCAATATTATGAGAGAAACTCTGTGTCTGCAGATTTCAAAGATGGCAGCTGAAATTGTAAGTCACCCATACTGGCCCAGGGACCTGTCCATTCCAAACTACACAGAAAATGAGCGCTCTATGTTGGAGATTGTCACTTTCCTGTTCTCTGTGTCAGGACTGTTGATGTTGTTAGCCTGGACTTTGACAGGAAAGAGCGTTGGTGGAGGAAGACTGAGTAGCTGGAGAAGGTTAGCACTGTGCTGGTTTACCGTCTGTGGATTTATCCATGGTGTCATCGAGGGTTGGTTCTGTCTCTACTACTCCATCATTCCAGCAGATCAGAGCTTCCTTTCTCAACTCTGTGAGTGAATATTAAAGCCTTAAATTGATAGTCAAAAATAATGAATATGCCTAAATTTCACAGAAGTTGTATCTGTGTATATATATAATACTGTATATCCTGTCAGTATTCATTTTGTTCTTCTTCCACAGGGAAGGAATATTCAAAAGGTGACAGCAGATATGTAATGTAAGTTGAAAACATAACTTGTGTTATGTCATTCATGCAGTGCTGAGTGCATCACATTCACAACTTTCTTCCTCTCTCTACTTTCTAGAGCAGATAATTTCACAGTGTGCATGGAGACAGTGACTGCATGTCTATGGGGACCTTTCAGTCTGTGGATTGTTGTGGCCTTTTTGTATAATCATTCCTACAGATTTGTTCTACAGCTAATTGTGTCTCTAGGTGAGATGTTTCCTTACCTATTCATTTAAAATCTATATTTAAATGTATGTGTCATATAAGAAGGTAATTAGACAATCATTAAGTCAAATCCTATACCGTTATCATGTAGAGCAAAGGCATCAAAGATTGAATCTCGAGAAATTTAAAAGATTGAAGACTTTATTTGACATACATTTTAATCTCATTTCATATAACTGAGCAGTTGAGGCTTAAGGGCTTTGCTCAGGGGCATAGGATTCAAACTTGTAACCTTCTTATCGGTAGTCCAACACCTTAACCAAGATGCACAATGCAAAACTCACTAAAGCAAATGCAGTGCAAAACTCAAAATGAACTTGACTACCCAGACCATAGCCCTGTACATTCCAAATAGGTCAAACTAAATAGAATAAAGCATTACAACAGTGTTGATGATAAAACTTATCTCTGATAAGATGAACTGCAGATGAAATTGTGGTTTTTGAGGAATATTAGATATAAACATACAATGCGATATTTACTTACTGTGTCTTCTTCATAATATTTTTTTGTAATTTTTATTGCAAAGTGAAATATTTTGTTTGAATACTTATATTAGCAGATTAACAATAATCTTCTCTGTCCATAGGTCAGCTGTATGGAGCATTGCTCTATTTCTTCACTGAACACAGAGAGGCATATATGCACAGCGAGTATGGACACCCCATCTATTTCTGGTTTTACTTTGTTTTTATGAATGTCCTATGGATTGTAATCCCTTTTACTCTTATCATGGACTCATGGTTCCAGTTGAGTAGCACCCAGGCCTTGTCAGACAAACTTCCAAAACCAAAGATAAAATAGATGTGAGAATAGTTTAGAAAAGGCTATGCATTACTGTGCACCCTTCAAGATGACGTTTGAATGTAATTGTGGATTTTTTATTATTTTCATAACACTGTATGGGTAGAGAAAAAAAATTAAATATTTGTTGTTTCAAGCGATTAAATTTGAATTCACTTTTATCTGCATGGAGTGCTGTTGACTTTTTTTTCTTTTTTTTTTCTTTTATGAAAAATGACATGCCTGTTTTAGCCTGTCTGTGATTAAAATGCATCCATTAAAAAAAAACGTATTATCATCCAGTTGGAACAGGATAGCATGATGAGTCAGAAACCATTGTGAGGAATGGTTTATTTCTCTTATCTAGTAGGTTCTCTTCTGGAGGTAGCAAGGCTGTAAAGTGAGGCAATGGAAAGGGTCAAACTAATGGATCAACTTATAACTCTGTACAGAATTGGAATTCAGTTAAAAAATTGGCCCTGTGAATAAATACACATGCTTTTGACCTACCTATAGTTAACATTATGTGTGAGTACAGGTAGGATGCCAGGTAGAGGGCCAGGATCCAAAAAAAAAGAAAAGGAAAAAGAAACAACAGCAGCAAAAAAAAAAAACCACCACCTGGATCTCCTTGATTTCAAAAAGTGCAAAATTGTGGTGAGCGTGCAAAAGTCTGATCTGTTTGTCTATATAAAAAATAAAAACAGCAGTAAAAACAAGAAGTTCAGGATATAAACCTCCTACCAGAAACACAGTTTGATATGGTGGCCCACATACAGGCTAATGAGGCCAAGAAGGATGCCACCAGGTGTAAGGGGTTACTACATACAGAAAGCACATCTTTTGTGACAGTTTCACAACCTGCAAGGTCACCTAAGGCACAGTCCCAAGTAAACAGACATATACAGAGACTCAGACTCACACTGCAAGGAATTAAATAATTTTAAAATAAATTTAAATTTTAAATTATGTAAATTAAATCACATTTACATCACTTGAAAGACACCCTTATCCAGAGCGATGTACAAAAGTGTGTCTATCTTTGAATACATTAATTCAGGTTCAGTAGGTTACAAGACTAAAGATACCAAGAGCCTAAAACACTGTTCAATTTACCTCGGGTGTGAGGCGGAGTGCGAGGAGTGATGAGGGCTTTGAGGTAAGAGGGAGCCGGTCCGTTGTTGGCTTTGTAGGCGAGCACCAGCGCGCAGCTACCGGGAGCCAGTGGAGGGAACACAGCGTGGTGGTGTGCGAAAATTTAGGCAAGTTGAAAATAAGTCGTGCAGCTGCATTTTGGATCATTTGCAGAGGACAAATTGTGTTCATAAGTATACCTGCCAGCGGTTGCAGTAGTCCAGTCTTGAAATGACAAGAGGCTGAACAAGAACCTGAGCAGCCTGTGTGGTCAAATATGGCTGAATCCTTCATCCTCCATCTTAAAATACAACCTTTTTTTCTACATTGTTTTGCATTGCTCATTGTTACATTATGCATATACCTTTTGTGTTTTATTATGTACAAACTTTTCAGACTAGTTCCAATATTATATTTGTAACTCTAGTTCACAATTATGATTAAAATATGACGATCCCTTTTTTTATCCCCCATTCTTATTTCATTGCTTTTTTGAAATGTTACTTCAGTCTTTGCCGTCCATTGAAGTGGGCATAAAAACAACAAAAGCATGAGTAGGGAACATCGTTTGTACAGCTGAGAAGAGTAAACATCAAGTCCTTTTTCCCCGAATGGCAATACAAATTAAATCAAATCTGAAAGGGTTAATAAGGAGTTGTGGGGGTGTAGGGGTGGTGTTCAGGAGCAGTTAGAGACTTCGAGCCGCCATGAAGTTGTCAGATCGGTCCAGCGTGTTGGTGAGTTGTCAGATGGAAAAACTTAGCTATTTCACATTTTCAACCCCAAAATGAGGAAATAATACATACTAGTGTTAATACTCTAAAACTCCGCGATAATATAACATTTACACATATAACATGTATAAGTGTTAAAACGAAATGCACATTTACGTGCTTAGCGAGTTAGCCACTCTGTCACCATAGCCCTCTGCTCAATCCTTTTTCTTTAAACTTCTGTTGTAGTCCTTTATTTTTAGTCATTATTGGAAATGCTGCGTTTCACTGAATGAATTGAAATATTAATTAGCGGCTTATAATCGGCTAACCTAACGTTCACCATATGGCCTTATTTTAGCGACAGCTAAACCAACCTTGTTCTAACGGGTTTACAAAGCTGCCGTGAGCACTATTTGGGAAATTATAATATTAACAAGGCATAACAACTGTAACTATATGCTCAGGTGTAAATTGCTGTGTAAAATCTAAACAGACGCTTTGCTCAATGGATTTAATTGCTTTTTTTGTGCGGTTTTTTTTTGGCGGGGGCGTCACTATTAAGGTACAAACTGAATCTATTTTTTAACGTCACTGTCGTAATGCATTGACACGGTTAGCATTTTAGAATGTCCTTGTTTTTTGGCAGGAGTCGGATGTCACTGTGCTTTAAAAACTAGATGTAGTACTATATTAAAGATATTTTATTCAACGGTCATAGCTTTCTAACATGTATCCCAGAACTCCCAGGCTGACAGTATTTCCCATATTATTTTCATGACATATGTTGGCTGATGCTCAAATTAAATGCACTCAGGTATTACACTTGCAAAAACAGTATTCGAGCAAAGACAGTACGGAAACTGCAGGGTGGATGAGCTGTCGTTTGTAAGGATGCTGACCTGACAAATGATATTACTGGGGGGGTTACTCATTGTCTATCGTATGTTGTAATAACAGAACAGTATAATTCAACCAAGTATAAGCCACAGCTGAGTATATTGAAAGCCAAGCTTAACTAACTAATTAAACAGTTGGAATCAGGTGTGGCTTCTGCTTGATTTGAATGAAAGCCTACACCCACACCGGCCCTTTCCGGATAAGATTGGACACCCTGCTATAATTGAAGACTTTCAGTTCAACAGTTCACAATAAGGATTCGGGCGATGGTGACAAAGCTTGTATGTCGCGCTAATGAATTACCGGAGGACGGGTAAGGTCGAGAGGCGTGGCTTTAGAGGCGTGCTTTATCGCCGAAATAGCTCAGTTGGGAGAGCGTTAGACTGAAGATCTAAAGGTCCCTGGTTCGATCCCGGGTTTCGGCATTTTCTTTTGTCAGTGTTTGAAATCTGCGTGGTTGCGCCTTCGCGTTTTTTTTTTTTTTTTTTTTTTTTTGACGAATTCAAGATTCTTTATTGTCACTGCACTAAGTACAGCGAAATTTGAAATCCTTACAGTGCAAGGCAACAACAGAAAAAAGAGATATAAACAATTGCACAGTAATTGCCCGGTGGATTTTACAAGTGGTTACATATTTTACAATGATTAAAATACATAAAGAGTATTAAATAAATTATTGCACAATAGTTCAGATGGGTAGGATGTTAACTATACAATATAAAGTGCAGTAAGATGTAAAAGTAAAGAAAAATACAGCAGAATGTGAATATAAGTAATGCAGTAGAATTTAAATGCGTATAAGGTCTAAAGTGCAACTATGCTAAACCTGAGTATGTAACAGAATGTAAACATGAAATGACTGCAATCCTTCTATGTGTGTGTGTGTGTGTATGTATGTGTGTGTATGCACATATGTTACAAGCCAGCAGCGTTTAGCTCCTGTATGGTGCTATGGTAGAAACTATTCCTGAGTCTGTTGGTTCAAACATATTCCAGATGGAAGCTTTGTAAATAAGTGATGTCCTGGAGGGGAATGGTCCTTTAGTATGTTTTCTCCCCTTTTAATGCAGCATGCTGTATAAAGTTCTTGCAGTGAAGGCGAGATACCGTATGCACGTCTCGCTTTAGCAGTAACGTGTGCTCCAGGCGACTATGAAATACTATTTATTATTTCAGTTATTTCACTGCTGTCACAAAATTTCTCTCTCTGAGTTTTAATACTCTTTAATGATGGTTTAAAACCCATTTATGAGACAAGTACTCGCCAGAATCATGTGTTTCTTATGGAATTGTTATGGTAAATAATCTTTTTTGAAATAATCTTTGCTCCACACATCACATTAGATACCTGAATGTAAAAAGAGATTGTGACTGGAAAAGGAGACTGCTCTGTCCTGAATACTGGGTTTATCTGCAACACTTAAACCGGATTGGGGTAAAAATCTGCATGTAAACATACCAATCAAAAATGAAAAGCATTCGTCCCTGGGTGGGCTTGAACCACCAACCTTTCGGTTAACAGCCGAACGCGCTAACCAATTGCGCCACAGAGACATGAAAGACCCAGTGCTTACTGGTTTCATCACAGAGGTTTTGTTTGAATAATGAACCAATAGTGACCCTACACTCATCAGTGAGCAGGACAGTAGACCACCGCTGCATTGTCCAGGTCACATGGTCTTGTGCCCACTGCAAACGTTCACAGCAGTGTCTTGGTGTCAGTGGAGTCACCTGCAACGGTCGTCTGGCATTCAAGCCAAAGCGGTGGAGTCGGTTGCGAATGGTTTGTCTGGAAACCCTAGTACCCCTCACATCTCGTAAACGGGCCTGCAGCTGTATGGCAGTTGCATAACGATGTCTGAGTGCATACTGTAGGTCCTATCACTCATGGAGTTCCAGTCCTGGGTCTGTCATGAACTCTGCCAGTAGTTCTGTGTCTTGATGCAAGTCTGATGATGACACTTTGAAACACACCAAGTTCACGAGCAACATCTGACTGCCTGCCACCGACCCAAAGGAGCGCCATGGCCAGGTGGTGCTGCTCGTCCGTTGACGTTGTGTGTTCATGGCTGTTTGAATGATGAACTTGGAATGATTTACTGACAATACCAGCTTTTTATACCCACAGAATGTTGAAATTGATGCCACATTGAAAAGGGTTGTCTTTTGGTATTGGCCCCAATATAAGGCACACGTGTACACAATGAGACCATTACATGGAAAACACAAAATGAGGTGTGTCTATCACCCCAATACAATTGCCTCCCTATTCCAAAAAAATGTCTGAAGTGAAACAAACACTGTATGTATGACATCCACTGAGTCTCTCACAATATCCCTAACTTATTGTGAGTAGTGTATATTTACATTATACATTTTTGCGAATATAAGTTCAACAAATGAGAGTACCATAGTGGAACCAAATGGACTTGTTACTGTAAAATTTTAGATGGGTTTGTTTAGATACTGTTCATCTTAAAAAGTATCTTTGAATTTTAATTCATTCCATAATTCAATCTGCACTAATCTCACATTACAATTTGGGATATATTATGGTTATTATTATGGTATAATGGTTTGTGTGTCATATTTTCAGTTGACTTTATGTTTTAAACATTTAAACACAATACAATAACAGAAAACCATGTTATTCATAAATAGCTTTATTGCCATTTGTTCAGCACACAACCATAACACATCCACAATGCATAGAGCATCATATCTTGCATTATAATCCTCACATCACTGCATGAGCTTCTAGGGCTCTTGTAATGTTAAATGTTGGATATTTTGATATACTACATTTAAGTATACACCGTGGACTATTAACATGTTCACAGTTGCCTTTAATAATTTGATTCATGTCCACATTTTTGCAGATTCTTAGGTAAACATTTTGCTTAGCCTTTGCCCAAGCTTACTGTCAAACTCTTTTGCCTTTGCATTTACTTGTTTCAGGGCCTTTTGGGCAGAGGCAGAACCTGGCTGGAGTTCTAGGACTTTGCCCAAAGCTTGACGTGCTTCTGCAAAGTCTTCCAACTGTAGACAGGCTTGGCCAAGGCGATACCAGGCTTTAAAATTTCCTGGATCCAGTGAAGTGGCTTTGCTGCTGCTGTCCTTTGCTTTTGCTGGCTGGCCTAGCCTGAGCTGACACAGGGAAAGATTAGAATGGAGTTCTGCTTTCATAGTCCTATACTCCTCAGTTTGGATTTGTGTGCTTTTTGCCTCTGTCTCTCTATTTAACTCACTTTCTTCATGACAGGCCCTGCTTCCATCAACATTTGGAACCCCGTCTTTCCCTTTGGTATGTCCCTTTAGAGTGATGAGCAGCTTAACAGCACAGCAGTAAGAATGCATTGCTCCCCAAATGTCTCCGTTACTGAAGCGCTGGCTGCCCCGCTGCTTGTGAGACAGCATCCAGGTCCACTTCTCTGTAGGGAGCATCTGCCAGGACTCCTTCCCTGTAGTGAATGAGTGGAGCTGCAGAGAAAAACACTCACTTTTTGTCTCTCGCTCCTCTCCTGTCTTCTCCATCCCAGCAGCATGAATATCACTTGGTGCAATTTTCACATTTTGTTGAAGGGCCTTTACTGTAAACTAAAGGAAACAGAATCAGCATTTTTAAGAAACAGCATATGACTTAAGTGCATAAAATGTCTAATAAATCACCTCTCCACAATCTATACCTTGTTTAAATATTACATTTTAAATATTAGATATGTACAATTTTTATCATTTATCACAATACCTATACCACTTAATAATCAGTTGTAAAATACTATAATAAAATTGCATCACCTCAACTAATAAACATTGTCATTGTGAAGTAAACAAATAGAACAGCTTATGTTTTTTCAAATAGAGCAAAAATGTATGTGTATTCATATTAAATTCCATTACAGTATGTATACTGGTCGGCGATGCTTTTGTGTATTGTCTCTTGTATATAGTGTATTGTTTTGTATTGTCTGTTTGCACTAGGTTGCACAGATGCACTTTGTGACTAGGACTAACTTACTTTAAGTCCTTAGCTATATGTTCTATGTAGCTCTGTTTTGCTCTACGTAGCACCATGGTCATTTCACTATGTACTGCGTCAGCTATATATGGTTGAAATGACAATTTCAAAAGCTTCTTTAGTTGACTTGACTTGATATTGGTTGTTTTTTGCTCAATGCTGCCGACAAGCACATAATTCTCAAACATTTAGATAATACTAAACAAGCACACAACAGATTTGCAGTTAATTTAATATTAAACGGTTTTAGACAACATGGGAATGGAGCAGGGTAGCTCTGTCACCTGACAGGACCCTCCTGGTTTGATTCTGAGCTCCTGTCTGTGTGGAATCTCTCGTGTTCTCTCATGTCTGTTATGTCTCTCATGTTTCCTCCCACCTGCCAAAAACATGCTGGCAACCTGACTGTGAATGCACCAATCCGAGATGTATCCCTACCCCATGCCCAGTGTTTCTGGAGATAAGCTCCAGATCCACTATGCCCCTGATCTAGATGGATTAATAAATGTGAATGAAAGAAAAATTATGTTACTGGTAGCATCAGAAAAACTCACACTCATCTGTTGCTATTCACTAGCTGTGACTAACTGTAAGACTCATATGGTATTTTAATCAATGTATCAGTCACGTGAGGAAACAAAAAAAGGTAAAAATTATTCCCTGAGAGACAAGCTGCAAACTGACACTTACCTCACAGCTCTCTCCAGCCCTCATTCCCTCTAAACAGCCCTCTGTGATGTCACACTGTCCCTCTCCCATACGCAGCACCATCCACCTGTCCAGTGGAACCTGGAGCACTGAATTCTGTGAGCGAGGATACTCTATAACCTGGACAGAACTGTCACTAACTACCAGCACAGCTTCGTCCGAGGTAACAGGATGGGTTACTTCTGTGTAGTTCTTGAGACGCACTCTGATTTTACACATGGACCCTAATAGAGGAGTGTCATCTCCTCGCTTTCTCTCCATTTTCATCCTTCTTTGTACCTCCCAAAGACCACTAGGACTCACTGATATCCATGAGGTTTCACTAGTCACTTGATCTTCTCTGTTAGCGTCTGTGGCCATAAATGATTTCTGTAAAGAAGTTTAAAGAAATAACTTGTTAACCAATGGATATGAGTGAAAACCTAAATATATGCGCAGACAGGATTTCATAGGAAGTTAAATTTCCTGCAAAGAGAAGAAAAGACAAAACCCCATAAACATACGAACAAACTGTTACTGAAGAGTAAGCATAAAGTTGTTTGACTTGGTTACGTTTATATTAATTAAGGAGGCTAATTCAAGACATTTCATTACAAATTTATATGTAACAATATCACGGTTTCAGCACTGCACGTGCGCCTCTAAAGGAATCCACTTATGTACACAGAATGATACAACTGTTTAGTCTAAAATAATAAGTCAAATTACCTATTTAACGTTGATAAAGATTTGAAGGTAACTACCATCAAGCAATCTAGAGTGTCATGCTGTTGAATCCTACTTCCGCCACTGCGACCTGTGAGTATTTTCTCAAAACCCAGCGCTTTAGCACAACCTATCGGACTGGAGCGACTGAAAGGTGTTAATAATCTCATGTCTATCACAGGATGGCGCTCCTAGCTTGCCATTTTAATTAAAATGGAAACGTTCAAATATAGGTTCTTTTAAGTAAAAGACATGTTACATCAATTCCTTACGTGCTGACAATTTCTTTTATGTATTTGCATAAGGATGCTGCGCGAAAAATTACTGTTGATTTTAAAGTGGAATTAATTAGTATGTAAGTTTTTCATTTGAGACACAGCCTACAGATACATTTCTACAATAAACGCGTCTTGTAAGACGTGAATCGTGCTGTAAATAGCTCATCTGCTAATTAATGATAGGAACGAGAGATGACGCCAGAATCTTGTAAGGTTATATATGCACTACACAAATACTGTGTAAATATATCTCTCACAGAATAGCTGGTTAACTACATGACCAGTCAAACGATATTTGGACTTCAGCCTATGTGTACATACAGGCTGGCTGTGTGTTGTGGCCGCGGGGGAGCGCTTCAAGGCAACGAGCTGTTGGCCGTTTCCTGGGTGCGCGTGACGTCATGAGCAGCCCAGTCGCTTTGTGGCGGATTGTGTGAGGACGTGTTGCCATGTCTATAGATTTAACGTGTTACACATTTGAACTTGTCGGAGGTGGTGAGTTGAGTATACATTTGATTCATTGTACAGCAGTTAAATCAGGTTATTCTGTAATTTTTATTAGTAAAGGAGCCATTAAATATATAACTTTTCTTTTACTTTTTATTTTACTTCATTTTGTGTTTGAATTTTTAATTAGTAAACTGCATTACATCTATTCAGAGGCTTATACAAATATAACAAAATACTAAAAAAAAAAAAAAAAAGACACGATCATCATAAGTTAGCAATTGTCCTACACTGATGTCACAGGAGGCCAATGCAGCTACAATGCAGTTTAATCAGAGAAAAAGACAACAATTTCAAGTCATAATTGTCAGATTTGAATATTAGCTATAAATATAGTTATAGAAACAGTAGTAATAATAAATAATAGTAGAAACAGCAAACACTGGACTCAAAGTTGAAAGTTGAAAACACAGATTTTGTTATAAAATAAATCACAAATCATATGGCATAACTGAAGATAAAATGTTCATTATAAAGATTAAAATAATTTATATTTTTTCCCTTTCCCTCCTTTTTTTCTCGCCAAATAGAAATTGTTTACTTAAACCTAGATGCTAATACTACAACTGACCCAAAATGATGTTGCCATGGAAACACCCTGCAAGACCCTAAACTTACCAAAATATAGCTGTGACTATAGAAATGTTTTCTCTCTCTCTTTCTCTCTCTCTCTCTCTCTCTCTCTCTCTCTCAAACACACACACACACACACACACACACACACACACACACACACACA
>JAOTRN010000019.1:9042858-9054370 GCA_028566695.1 Bagroides melapterus
GAGAGAGAGAGAGAGTGTGTGTGTGTGAGAGAGAGAGAGAGAGAGAGAGAGAGAGAGAGAGAGTGTGTGTGTGTGTGAGAGAGAGAGAGTGTGTGAGAGTGGAGTGTGTGGGTGTGAGAGAGAGAGAGAGAGAGAGAGAGAGAGAGTGTGCAGGACCCTGCAGTAGACTTGCATTCCATTCGGAGTGTCCCATCAGCACACCCATAGATAACAGATAAATGACTGAACTTTACTTGATTCATATAAAATAGAATTTGAAACCTTGTGCACATGCAAACCATCCAAACTACAACACATCACTTACAAATTCAAATTAAGGCACAAATTCAGACAAGTGGCACATTTCTCATTCCATAGATATGGTCTATTTGCGAAGATCTGCACTGGGAATGGAAACTGTCAGGATTATCCAGTCAGCGGGCTCAAAATCCTACTGCAGAGCCAGAGTATGCAAATAGAAATTTTTCATTTCATTTGTGAGCGCTTTAACAGTCTTTGGGACTAACAGGTCGTCTCTCACAGATGTCTTACTCTTATCTGGCATCTCTACATCTGTACTGCTGTGTTTATTTGTAACTTAAGTCGTTTTCGCTGTCATGGCGGCTCAAGCTGCTCGTCACTCAGTGAGGCCACCTGCTGCTCTGCACCTTACAGTGACCAGAAGCAAGCATACTTCGCTTCAAAATACATTTTATTTGAAGAGAAAAAAAAAAAAAAGTCTGATCTCATTAATGGTGTTTGGCAAGCTGGTACATGTTGTCACCTAAAAGATTTCACAACAGCTTGGACTGAATTACAAACAACCTTCTGCTTTCTGTACAAGTTCACTATAGAGGGTATGAAACGAACTCTGCTTTCATAAGACATCTAGTGAACTAGTGATGCTCATGCACCTCCATTTGAATAGCTAAAATAGAAATCTGCTCGGCTCCAAATGCTACTTTTTGCCTATCTAAAAAAAAAAGGATTAACTATCTACCATATAGTCACAATCTCATTTTACTTCAAACCCAGCTGAACAATGCTAAGACACAACTGCCCAAAAATCTATATTACAGCTGCTCTGTAGACACTGATTTAACAGAATGCATTCCATATAAAGAAAATTCGCTGCTTGCATGCTGCGTGTGTGTGTGTGTGTGTGTGTTTACCAGATGAAAGAGACTTGAGTGTTCTGTGGTGTGTGTGTGTATAAGAACAGCTTGGCAGAGTGAAATGACCTTGCAGGACACTATGTAAACTAGGTAACTTAAATTACTTTTAGAGTAGCATAATAGCATAGCTAAAATATTTAAAGCCTCTTGGATGTCTTCACAATATTTATAACACATAGTGTTCTTTTTTTCCTATGGCCTTAAACTCCATTATTTCTTTAAGATATTTTGTTACTGTGTACTAAGTTCAACTGAAAATAAGGAAAAAAAAACTATTTTTTTAAAGCTTTTGGTTTATTTAAACATCACCTTCCCCCTCATTGAATGTTTTATGTCTTAGGAGTTTTTTTTTAATGTCTGATATCATCAAAGTGAATAAAGACCAATCAAATAAAGAAAGTCTGTGCTTCTGATCATTAGCAAGTGAGTGTGTGTGTGTGTGTGTGTGTGTGTATACAGAGGTAGAAAGGAAGATCGTTCTAAAATGAACAAGTTAAGAAGAGACTAAGAGGCCATGATTTATTCCATATCAAATAGTTTATTGCACATTACTCTTCGACAGTTAATGGCAGAAAAATGGGCTCACAGCTCAAATACTCACTCAAGAGAATTTTGAGAGAAATTTATTTAGTATTTTTACTTTAGATGAAGTCTTAGACTTAGTTGAGACAAGGTAACATTCATGGACGGTTGAGGACAGACTTTGGCTTTAACAGAAGAATTTATTTCCACTGGCCCTTCTCATAGTCCCATTTTGCAGAGAAACCTTGCACTGGGTTCACTCGCATGTCCAACATCCTCTGCACCTGCTTAGACTCCCATTCTTCATCAAACGTGTGAGGAGGATCAGGATACACTGAGGAAGGAAGAGAGAAAAAGAAACCTCAGCAGTAGCACAATACTTAATTTTAATAGAAGTCTTTTTTTTTTTTTGTTATTCACTGATACGATTGGTAATCCTCACCATAGATGCGCTGCCAGAGCACCACAAGGCCAGTAAAACCAAGGAAGAAGAAGATTCCACCCAGCACAGTCTTCCACTCACCGGAGGGCTGCTTCATCTCTGCATAAGTGTCTTTAAACATAATCCTGTACACTGAGACACAGAACAATACTGAAAACAATTCATTATCACATGAGCAAATATTACTGAATATACGCATGGCTGCAATTCTGAGAAATAGACATTATAAGAAAGATGAAATACAAACAGGCAAGTTTATCCTCATTTGTAAGGTTTTTCCATGGTCCTTTCTCCTTCTGTTTCAGACTGTTCTCAGTAGCAGTAAGGGTATCTTTGTATGGTCGGTCTGGTAGCGGGGAGTCTCGACGATCCCAGTACAAGGGCAGAGACATGTCAGCTTGCTGTGACACTTCAGTCAGGATGGAACGGAGGAAAACATGAGCAGTGCAACTGAATAAAAGAACTTGCAATAACTCAGTAACTTGACTCGTGTCAGAAATGGCTTTTACCCTACCCTAGGACAAGAGCGTCTCCTACTGGACACATAAGTAACACTAAGCCATTTTTTTTAACAACATGACGTACACTGCTTGATCAGTAAAGCTAGCACAAAGCAGATAGTATAACAAGTATTACCTTGCCCATGGCTGGCCATCCTGGCACTAGTGGTGCTGAGAGCTGCCACTGCCCTTCTGGACAACAGCGTCCCCAGTCGTCCTGCAGTCAGGCACAACATCTGAGGCACAAAGGATGATTTCATGGAGATACACAGATCATTGATGTCATACATTATACATCAGAATGATTTACTTAACCCTTGTGTCCTGGATCAAATCCAAATACATTCTTATTTTACTCTGTTTATCTAATCATTTTCTGGATCACAGTTTTAACCTTCAATTTCAGGCTGCAAGAAGTGAAAAAACATTTGTTTCTTTATCAGAAGCAGTCCGTCCTGTGTGCCACCGCAAGCATGTGCACCAGTAAGACACCATGTTAAGTGTGTCTTAATCGCAGTGCTGCACATTGTTCAGAGTTGGAATCAATTTTCAGACAGCATTGAGGACAGCAAACAAGCCC
Source organism: Bagroides melapterus (assembly GCA_028566695.1). NCBI lineage: Eukaryota > Metazoa > Chordata > Actinopteri > Siluriformes > Bagridae > Bagroides > Bagroides melapterus. Next base: position 9,046,057 of record JAOTRN010000019.1, read on the forward strand.
ACAAGGATAAGTAAGTAATGAAAATAAGTGTAAAAGCGAGATGTTTTAGTGGACACGAGACATTGCGCCACAAGACGCAACTAAAATGGGCGAATCTGGCATCAGTTCAGGTGCAAGCTGTGCGCAAGAATAAACAGCCCGCTCTTCCTACATTAGCCACGACAACACGTCGAAAATATAAAAATCTAAAATAAGTAATTTTGTTAATATTCTGAATGTCGCTTCACTGTCCAATAGACTTTGCTGGTATTATGAAGGGAAAGAAGTGACAATGTAGGCTTCTAAACTAAAAACCCAACGCACTTACTAGAAATCCACAAAAAACCCTGCATCTTTAACACTTGTTTGCATTCCGCCCCGCTGCAATTAGAACATGGATGATTGGCTTCATCTAGTACCAAAAACAATGTTCATCATTCATTTTGCGTTATAATGAGTAAGTTGCACTAGTTTCCTTCATTTTCATGCAGGTTTTATATGAAACCAAAGCGGCCTTCTTCAATTTTAAAAATGCGCCACAACTTCGCATTAAAACTGTAGTACGTTTCGCAAACATCCTCTTTGGGGGAATTTCTAAATAAAAGTACTCACGGATGCCCTGGGAAAATGAACCACAGGAGTATAAACAAACCACAAATAATCGGACGAATATAACAAGTCTAGTGTTGCCTCAAATCCTCCTCGAGCGCAAGCCTAGCCCCTAAAACTATTGCTGACTGGGTTGCCAGATTGAAATCACAATCGCTGTCGAAACACAGGGATGCACTAAATACATGATCAAATCAACTAGTGCTATAAATGAAAAACGTCAGAGCCTACGTACTGAGAGCCGTTTGCCGAGGTTGATATAATTACAATTAACACGCTGTAAGGTACACCCAGACCAATCTGGCAACACAGCCACTACAAATCACGCCAATTTAACCAATTTAAAACCAGTTATGAGTGTACACACTTTTACTCGTCGGGTGCCACAAACCATGTGCCGTCTTTTCAGAATAGTTTAGAAATATTAAATTCATAAATGTGTTCTACGTTATACTTGTTTCCATTACTTCCCTTCCTTTTCCAACTACACACGCTCTAATTGCTAAATTGCCGTGGTCACGTGACTAATTACGGCTCTCGTTAAAAAAAGATTAATTCATAAACTTTTTTTGTTTTTGTTTTTTTTGTTTTTTTAAGAATTTTATACCACTTTTGGACAAGATATATTTTTCCAGATGGCGCTCCCTCTCCCCATCTTTAATGGGTCGTGTGAATCTTAAGATGGTTATCCTGCCAAAATTCTTATATCCTTTTCAACATGTCCTAGTCTGCATTAATAAATCCTATTTTGTTCATTTAGACCAATATTTGAATGGGTTCCTTTGGAGTAACAAACCAGCTTGTATAAGAAAATCAGTTCTGCAGTTTCCCAAACTTGAAGGAGGTTTAGCACTACCAAACTTTTGTTGTTACTTCTGGGCCTGTAACATTACCAAATTACTTTACTGGGTTGGCCTCAGATGTTTTGCCTCTAGCCCACCTTTGTTACACATAGAGATGTCATCTTCCTGTTCCTTATTCTAAGTTTTCAGCTTCCTCTTGAGATACACAAAATTTCAAACAATTCAGTAGTTCAACACTTAAGATCTGGCTTCAATTTAGGAAACAATTCACATGCCAATTTCAATCACTTATTTCACCCTTCAATTTCAGATTGCATCTTAGATATTTGGTCTTTCTACTTTGAATGACTTGTATGAAAAAGAAACCTTTTCCTCCTTCTCTTCCTTGTCAGTTAAATTTAATCTTCCTAACAGCCATCTGTTTTGTTTCTTTCAGGTGAGGCACATCCAAATGTTATTTCCTCATTTTCATAATCGACCCCCTGAATCTGAACTTGAGTTAATCATCACCCTTAACCCTGGTCAGAGATGGCTGATGTCCATCATCTATTGTAAACTAATCTCTCTAACCGCATCCTCAGTCGGCTCCCTCAAGCCATGATTTTGCGGGTTGTTTTGTGTTCCTTGTATATGTTTGTGTGCAAGCCAGAAAGTGCAGCCTACCCTGATCCCGCCCCCACCTCCATAATCTTCTTCTTCTTCGTCCAGTTAAATGGCCGCTCACTCCTTAGAGGATTACCGCCACCTACTCTTCGTTTTAGGTCGGTATTCTTCTTCCACCTACTCTTCGCCTTAGGTACACACATTCCTATTCCAATTCTTATTCCTCTTCCTGTTCTCTTCACTTTATCTTCAGGTTCCTGTTCCTATTCCTGTTCTCTTCCAGGTTCCTATTCCGATTCCTATTCCTGTTATAACCTTCTTCCAGTTAAATGGTCGCACACACACTTATACTCTTCGCCTTAGGTACACACTTTAGCTCCAGGTTCCTTTTCCTGTTTCAAGTCCCCATCACTAATTAGCTATATGAAGAAGCTCCTTTAGATTCCAATACTGATCCTGATTCCGCTTCTGATTCCTCTGCTGGGTTTTTTTGGTGTTCAGGGATCTTGTCTGGTGCCTTTGTTTTCTGACTCTGAGCTTAGTTTTGCCTTGAACCTGTTATCTGTTTATTCCCTTGTTGTACATGTATATACTAGTTGCTATGAATATCATCCTCCTGTTACACTGTCAGTAGGGGTGTGGCTGCTATTTTCTTTGGGAGAGGGTTCCCTTTTTGTTCCTGTGTTTTTGGTAGGGAGTCAGGGAAGACTGTATTTTCTTTCCTTTCAGGTAAGATAGCTGAATAATAACTAGATCTGCTTATTATTTTGGCCTTGGCCCTCCCTGAAGAGACGCCTTGTCCAGTTGTTTGTATATGTATGTTAGTGATACACTTTCTGTAAATATACCAACACTTAAAATCCTTCCTTGTGTTTTTCGTTCCTTGCCCCCACTTTATAAAGATTCATTCATTTATTCTTGAGCATATACTCTGTTCGGCTCAACCCTAGAATGGGTCGTAACAAACAAACCTGTGAGCAGGACTTGGGGATTGACATATCTGAAGACCAATGGAAGAATATTCTTAGTTTAATCCATTAATGCCTTAATACAGTATAAAGTGCTTCACAGTTTACTTCACTAATGCTAAACTGGCTAAAATATTTTCCAACAGATGTGATGCCTGCAACAGATCGGTCGTAATAACAGATCGAATTTGTTCCAACCCATGCCGATTTGATTTTTTTTTAAAAAAAGAAGAAAAGAAAAAAGTGAAAAATTGTGAAATATCCCTTTCTGGCAACACAGCTCACTCTGGGTCATCTAAGGTCCCTTTAGACAAACAGACTTCACTAGCAGCACATGACACAACGGTTAGACTCACAGTGTTTTAACCAGTTAGGCTTTTTGCGCTACAAGCAACAAGAAGGATATCTGCAAAATTTAGCGGGTTACATTAGTGAGTTCCCAGCCCTGGTCCCTGGAGAACCCGCTGTCCTACACATTTCTACACATTTCAGTGTTTTGCATACATTTATTAAATACATTAGGCTACAGACTACAATGTACATTCTATATTTCAGAACCATTAAGGTCTCCTTTATAGAATCATTAATGGTTGTATGTAGAACTCAATTAACCGGGTAATTAACAGCCATTCCAGAGAAAGAAAATGGCAAAATTTGTACATGAATACAAACAGAGTTCCCAACTTTATTATATTTATTTAGTATAACTGGCTAACTTTTTTTCTTTGAATTAGAGTTTTAATGCAGTTTAAGGGGTTTCTGTTGTCCTGCTTGAACCCTGTTGAGTATTTCCCTATCAGCAAGCGTTCCGTGTACACTCTGTATGTGCGAACCTATATATAAACCCGTAAATAATACTCAAAGAGCCATTTGTCATAAAAGGGTAGGGGGGAACAAAAATCTTTTTAAAAAAGTTAATTACCCAATGTAGCCTCCAGGTGGTAGCAATTAGCCAATTTACAATAAGGTTCGTTAGACCACCACTAGGAGCAGTAGTGTGTTCTTCAGTGTCATTGCTGTCAGTAGTAACTAATGTTTACAAACGGCCTTAAATACACTTACATCAGCCTTCTTTATGGGTTCTTTGAATAGTTTAGTGTGCTTAGCTTCTATAGTTATTTTAATATATTACGATTTCTATATACATATATACATTGAATACAGAATACAGTGAAACATACATTGTTATTTCAAGAACATGGTGCTACATAAAACACAACTACATAAGACTAGAGATCTACATACTGTATTTAATTAATATTTATTTTATCATGAACAAACTCATTTTAGCATTATCCTGTTAAGTTGCTATTTAACTTGTTCTTGTAATGCAGATTATTTAATAATGAACAAATTCAATATAAATTCAGGCCTTGTGTCTTTCAGGGATCTTTTAGGGTGTAAAATTGAGGTTCACTGCTCAGCTCCCTGATGTCCCATGGTTTGCAGACGGTACCAATGACAGCTGGCAGAACAAAACCCAGAATCAATTTAGACACAACAGACTTGCCCCATCTCCCTGCTCCCCAGACCCTGGCACGTGTCCCCATCAGCTTCCCCCTAAATATAGATTAAACCTAGAACATCCTCACCCCTCCTTCCAGTCGTTACCCCATTGTTATCATGCAGTCACACAAGGTCTACCTTCCTCTCAGCCTTAATATAATCTCAGATTTAGCATTTTTCACTCTCTAGAGGAAACATGCACGCTATTTGTCTTTGTCCCACTCTTCTCTCACATTGTCCTGTCTCTTTACACAACAATAAAAGAGCTGAGATGAAGATTGAAAGAGAAATTAGCCCCTTGACCGATAGCTTGGGGTCGGTCTGGCCATCAGTTATGAGACTGTCCATGCACGCAGTCTGAACAGACAGAGCCGCAGGAATATTACTGCACATGACAGGACGTCCCACTCAGCAAACACATGCGACAAAGCCGTTTTATAAATATAACGAGTGTTTAACAGACTCCTAACTGACAGGTGTCTCCAAATGGCAGGAGTCTCTTACCATTAGGCCTTTGGATGGATGCTCATTACAACATGGCCAAGAGAATCTCTGTTTATTTTTGTGAATGTGGTAGAGGAGCTAAATGCAGAACCTGTCTATAGCAAGCCGTACATTCTCAAGCATGTAGCAATTTCTGTAAAGTCTATTTCCATATCATACGTACATACTGCATATACACATGGAGTATTGACTCAGCTGGCATAAGAGCATTAATGTATAGGCAAATACTGTATACTAGACCTTATAAGCAACAGACTCACACACAGATGTAAATTAAACCATTCCCAACATATGCAGTATATTTATTTAAATCAAACAAAACCCTAGAGTCCAAGACTAATGCTTCTGCCATTCACATTATCCTGTATATTGTAATACATGCAAAATAAAGATGTGTGTGTATATAACATAAGTAGCTCAGACTCACACAATATGTGGAGAAAGTTCTTGAAGTAATCCTAAAAAACAGTTCCACATATTATTTGCTGTTTTTCTATTCTAAACAGTACCACTGACCTCATACTATGCTAAAAGTGGGGCTTCGTAATGGTTTATTTCGAGCAGTGGGTTGACATGAAGACATGGTACAGTATTTTAAGAAAGCATATGGTTTTAACCAACACTTGTGGGAGAAGCTGTAACTGGCCACATAGGCAGGGACATACTGGTGTGTTAGTAAGGGATCATTTAGCTTTTATTTTTTATTTATTTATTTTTTTTTACACAATCTAATCATACACTTGCACATGCTTATTTGGTGGATTTTTTTTCTGAGAAACTTTCAAGTGGTCAAGTGCCAGTTATGGGATTTGAACTCAAAATCCTCTGATCTCTAGTACCTTAACTAGTACCTTAACTAACAATACTTTTTAAAAACTTGTAATGAGTTACACTGAATACACTGGGTTTCAGAATAAATATTATGACGGAGAAACCCACATGTAGCCCTAAATGAAAGTTGTCATTAATTTGGTACTCTGTGGTTGAAGACTTGGGCCATTTAGCTGTGGTTTGGAGGGCTGAGAGTTCCAGGTTACTGCTTTCATTTTCATTTTGCACCATTTTGTATAAAAGTGGAATACTGGATGTAAAAGTAAATTGGACTCAGGAGAATGAGATTTATTTGTACAATTGCTTTAACCAATTTGAATTTGAATCAGAAATCCTGGCACAATCCTATACAAGGTTTGAATTATGCCATCTTCTTATGTCTTTCTTCTGTTCAGATGTTTTGTATGGAATGTTTTTTTTTTTGTATCACACAATCATTCAGATTTTCTTTTGCTATTCTTTCCAAACTCTGTTTAAAATATGAGCAGCATGTGCGTGGGATGTGGAAGTACTAGTTTCCAAAACCTGAGATGGCATCAAGCATAATATGACCCTTTCCTGTATTTCCCAGTGTCACCAGTTTACTGGCTGGTCTTCATCTCACTGTTTCCCTTTCGCTTCACTCTTCAGCCTGTTTGAATGCCAGCATCACAAAAGAGCCTAAGGCATGCTGGGTAAATGGGTCACTCTCTGTAGAAGCCTTGTTTCTTTTCTGTTGCTCATTTTGTTTGCTCACCACAGCTTTTTGTTGGGTCCTGAGCTGTACCTCCTCGCCCAGTTCTGCTTCAATAGCAGTAACGTCCTGAGCAGAGTGTGTGTGGATGTGTACAGAGTCTTTATAATCTCACTTATCCACTCATTAATACACCTCCATCTTTGCTCCAGTTTTATTCTGAAATACAATACCACTTGCCAAATGTAACATATTCTTACACAAATCCAACGATCGGTTGGGAATAGCAGTCTTATTTGCATTTTTTAAAGATTAATACAGAGAGGTGGTGTAATAAAGGAAATTAGATTAAGCGTTATGCCTCAGGGTATGACAGCAGTGCTCTGCCTCCTCTGCAGGCACAGTCAAAGCCCAAGCAACAAGTTTGGCTTCTTACAAAGGATTGTGTGTATGCATGCATATTTGTTTGAATGCCAAATCAAGATGCCAAATTCATTTAACTCCATAAACTTATCAAACAGCAGAATCAAACTGTATTTGTGGTGATAAAAATCTAGAAAAAGAAAGACCATTCCACAGAATTAAAGTCTTCTAATGTGCACTTTTGGCGGTTCCTAACCTGCACTTCTCCAGCATCATGAAACTACAGGACTATGCAAGTGACCTTAAATGAGAAAAAATCTTTTAACATATACAGTACATTGGAAATCACAAATTAGAAATCACATGATATATCACATTTGATTATTTAACCATTATGTAAGAATGCTGAGGAGCGACATCCATTAAACATGTGTGTGCCAGGTGTGTAAGCTGACATGTTTCTTGCTATTCCATTTAATTTTATCATTATATTTTTAATTTGATTAGAAACGTTTGGGTTAGAATGATTTCTCTAGAGATACGAGATAGAGATGACTTTCATAAATTAAATGCCAATGTTACGGGAATATAATATTTATTAATTAGCTTTATCTTGCTCGTAGTCTGCTATTGTTAGCATTACACAACAATGTAAAGCTTTTTGGTTAAATTAACAAATTGAGGTTTGTGTCACATTTACAGTGACATGTCACATGACAAGTCACATTTGCCTTCATAAACATACACATTTACAGTCCACTTTGAAAACATTGGAACGGCAATTCTATTTCCCTTTTTGTTTTCACTATACACCGAAGACATTTTTACATCTAGATGTGTTAAACAACTTGCAACATGGCACCTTTTGTTTGAAACCTCCCATTTTTCAGGTGATCAGAAATATTGGAGGATGTAACTGGCAGGTGTTTCTTGTTGAACAGGTGTGCCCTGTAAGTCTGATTGTTTGAACAGTTAATAGATCTGAATATCTATTCTCAGTCTTAGGCATGCAAAAAAAAAAAAAAAAAAGATAAACCAACACAAAGGCCAGTGAAACTAAGAAAATGGACTGCACACACATAAAATAATTTGGTATCTCCTGAAAAAGAAAGCAATCACTAGTAAACTAACAACCAGATATTAAACTAGTCAACCAGGGAAAGCAACAGCAGTGATGACAGAAACATTGTGAAAATTGTGAAGAGAAAAACAAACAAAACAGTCAGTGTGACATCAGCAACAACCTCCACAGCACAGGGCAGGGGTGAAGCTATCACAATCCACTGTTTGTAGAAGCTGAATTATAGAAGCCATAACACAAGTTATGAATCACTCATCAGCAGTAAGATTCAGAAGGCCAGATTAGAATTAATAAAGAATTACAGAGATAAGTTGCAAAAGTTCTGGAAACAAAATTAACCTCAAACAAAGTGGTGGAAAGTCCAAAGTGTGGAAATAGAAAGGATCTGCTTATG
>JAOTRN010000019.1:9073430-9087430 GCA_028566695.1 Bagroides melapterus
GAGAGAGAGAGAGAGAGAGAGAGAGAGAGAGGCCTGAAGAAAGTAGTCATCAGCGGTTTGCTGGATGCACTCTGTGTCTCCCAGCATGAAGGAGTTGTGTTTGTTTTAAAGAGATCTCAACAGAGCCAGTGTCTGGTCTCTAGTCTGTGCCGCTGCTGGGTCCAGATAATGCTTTACGTGTCAATAACCCCTCAACAAATAAACACACACACACACACACACACACACACACACCCACCCACACACACACACACACACAAACATGTCAATCCAGCCATTCTCACTGATCAGTTGATCAGAAGCATTTATCTAATTATTTTTATCCCTCATCATTTAGATATCTTTATAACCAGGAATTCTCTTGTAAAAAAATATTAAAAAATAAAAATACTGTCCGGTACCCAGCTGACCTATTTTGTTATTGTTGTTGTTCATTTGTTTCAGATTATGTCTGGCTTGCTGTCCTCTCCAGGCTGTAATTGATAGAAATTGTAAAAGCACAAAGTCTCCTCCTCTTACCAAATCACCTTATAATTACAGCATGTAGTTTCTCTCAGCTGGAATTTGTGTGGTCATTTTTTCCACTCTCCGGCTGTATACTGCTGAGGTTGGCCGATGGTATCCCACTGTTTTTATTGTTGCTTTTAGGGCATGTAGTGTCACATTTTCCCTGTTCAGACTTCAGCTATAAAATCATTTCAGTGTGAATGTGAATCGGCAGTCCAGATTATATACAAATTGCTCATATATTACAGATTTGTTTTGCATTTTTTATACATTAAGCTATTTCCTGGAAACAGACATCTACTGAACCATTGTGTTTAAATATAGGGATATATCAGCCTTTAATTAAGAAGCAGTGATGATATTAGTGCAGATGCAACATAATGTGTGCATTTACATAGATGTCTACTTTTTGTTTGGGAGCTGAATGATAATTACAGCAACTGTAATGAGTCAAATGAGTTTGATTTACTTTTCTATATATCTGACAAATGGACATTTAGCATTTGAAAATGTCTTAGATTTTGGGAGAAATTTTATTCTTGTATGCGCATATGTCCTAGATGATACTCTAGGCTTTTTTTTTATATCTCAATCCATTTACACTTCTATAAATGCCCAAACTTGGTCTGTGACATCATGGACATTTCCACACAGTCCAGCTTAATCCTGTATGTTCGAGTCTGGTCTTGCCTGGCTTATTATATACCCAAGTATTTACCTGTGTCTCTAATGTTCCTAGAACTAAGAGCAGTGATTAAGGTACATATTGCACAATAAGGTGTGAATGGTTGGTGTGAGGGTATTGTCAGTCTTTGTTTTTGAGACGTACATTTGAGTCAGTGTTTTTGAAACAGAAAGAGGAAGATGGAAGAAACAGCAGTGAAAATAGCTCTAAAGCTAAAATCTAAAATGTATGTCCTCACATTGTGTATGCTACGTTCTAACGGCATGGAGACTGGTTTGGCATTGAATTGTGGTATTTGTGTAAGTCTTCCATGATAGTGCCCATCTCAACAGTTCTAGCCTGCCTGGTTCCACAGCAAACGCTCCTTCTATTAAAAGCCTTGCCACTGAGGGACAGCTGAACATATTTGAGTGTATATGTGAAGCAGTCGGTTACTGCGCACTCAGCGCCATCCTCAACTGCTTTTATATATTCTTTACTTCCACTGTTGGAGTTGGTCAAAGGTATAATTCACATACAAGCTCAGCTTCACATCAGATCTGACATGCTTGTGTTGATTTATTTGGTAATTAAATCCTGACATTAACCTTAGACTTTTGTACCTTGTACACTTTCTTTGTCTCTGTCTCTTTATATGATTTCTATTTGTATAAGGATAAGAATGGTGAAAGAAAAAGGCCTTTGAGTGTGTGATATAATATAGTCTAATTCCTCAGTAATATAACAAAGGAGGAGAGGATGGGATGGAAAGTAAATTACTTCTTGACTTTAAAGGAGCCATGGGAATATTAGGATGAGGCGACTTTAGGAAATATACTGGAGCTTGATTTCAGGAAATATACTGGAGCTGAGTCAATGCTCATGAGCATTTTTTAGTATTTCTATCTCTGTGTCAATAAGCTGATAATCTGACAGTAAAGTGCTTTGTGTAGATAATACACAAAGATAATATACAAAAGGAGCGAAGGAAAAGTAAAGGAGGTTTAATTGTTTTCCCTCAAACATTTTAATGCAACTCAACATAAAAGATTGCAGCTGTTCTCTCATCCCTTTCCCCCTTTTTTGTTCTCTTACAAAGTATTTCATTTGAATGAAAATTCAGTAGGCGTGTTTGTTGTGAGTGGGGGTGGGTGTGTACAATAGTCTCAGCTTGGGATATTAGCCAACTGGAGAGCAATTCTGTCTCCCCCTCCTCCTTTCTTTCCTCTTATTGGCTGCTTGGTGAAACAGCATCTGGAGCCTGTGAGAGTGGAATAGGAGGAGCCAGGCAGTGCATTAAAAACCAAGTATCTGTCCCATTTACTCTTCTATGCTCCTCTGTGCTTCACGTGTGTGGAGCTGAGGCAATAAGACAAGTTCTTCTTTTCATTTATTTTTCTCAGTTCTGAAAATGTTTTTTCTTTTCTTTTCTTTTCAGGAGGCCTCAGCCTGAAAAAGGGAACCTCCAGGATTACAAACTCTGGGGGATTGTGTGGAAAAGTGTGCATGTGTGTCTATTCGAGAAAGCAGACTGGATCTCTGTTTTCCTGCTTCAGCATTGACTTGACCAACTGCACTCACTGTGGTGGGTCACTCTACAGACTGATGTGGAATGCAACCTCTGGCGACCCCCTTCAACAAGTGTTCATTCAGTGAGCAGCACTGGGAAGAGCAAGGATAAAAGACAGGAGGTGACACAAAAAAGAGCGAGCAACAACAGCAGGAGCAGATCACTCGAGTCAGTCCCTCTGGTGGGAACTGAACTTAAAGCCAAAAAGGAACACGCAAGAAAAGCATCCACACAAAAGACCTTTTTTCTCAAGAAGTGGACATTTGGAAGCACCAGGGGGTATAGACCATTAGCCTCTGTTTCACCCTTTTTTGAATTGCTCCCTCTATCACATTCACTGACCTATACCCATCATGCCCGTGGAGACGCTCCGTCCATCAGATGGCCGTCTGGCTGGAACACCTTTTACCTCAGCCATGCCTCTCCGAATCTTAAACAAGGGCCCAGACTATTTCCGCAGGGTTCCTGAGACTGGTGTACGCAAGCTGAGCGCTGTCGAGCGTCTGGAGGCCGATAAGGCGAAGTATGTAAAGAGTCAGCATGTGGCTCTCACCAGACAGGAGCCCATCAAACCCCCAGTCATTCGCAAGCCATTGATGTCTCCAGCTATGATGCTGCACACACCACCGGCCAGAAAAGTCCCCCGCAGACCCTCAGACACAGAAAACGGTGGACAGGGGCCATGCAGGGCAACACAGCTCAATCTCGATGTCCTGAACAACCTTATTAACATCCCTGATGGGCCACAGCCCTCATCCCCTAACTCTCCCTCAGCCATGTCTGAGCAGTCCGCAGAACCTCAGCAGAGTTGTGGATTTAATGGACATTTTCTGTTGAAGCCTTCTTCTTCCTGCACTTCCTCTTCTCTCAACAGCCACATCCAGCCTTCTTCTATTGCTTCTCCTACTCCAGAGCCGAGCCACAGACCTCCGCCTGTGCCAGCCCGAGTTCACAGACTCCCTGCACAGGACAATTACAGCAGCCCAAACCCTGTGACAGTGCGGCGGGTCGATGTGCGGCCACAAGCGGAGATCAGGAGGCCCCAGAGGATGCCGCTACAACCCAAGTCCAAACCTCTACAGCTCCATCCTAAACCCAGACAGACACCACATCCTCAGGCTCCACCCCCGCATACACCTTCCTTCAAATCCCCATCCCTCCCCTCACACTCTCCATCGTCCCCCTGCCTACCCTCTAGCCCCCTGTTACTACGAGCAGGCATGCTCCCCCCAGCCTCACCAGCCTGTACCCGCTTGTCCTCGGCAAGTTCATGGGGCTCAACACGCAGACGCCCCTCACTGCACCGGTCCAAATCAGACCTGAGCGACCGGTATGCACGTGCCAATGCTGACCTAGAGCGCTTCTTCAATTACTGTGGCTTAGAACCCAGCGAGTTGGAGGGTATAGGCATGGAGCATTTTGGACGTGCCAATTCTGATATCGTCTCCATTTCAAAACTGCGTAGCGTCAGCACACCCAGCTCTGAGTGTGGAGATGAAGGGCATGCTTACAAGGATGAGGAAGATGACGATGAAGACGATGGTCCTCCGAGGCCTAGTGAACGTGTTCCCTACGGCATCTCGGTCATCGAGAGGAACGCACGTGTCATCAAGTGGCTCTACGGGATCCGACAGGCTCGGGACTCTCAAAATATTTCTAATGTATAGTTGCCTCAGTGAAACACCAAAACACTGGTGAGAAGGAAAATAATGGGGACAGAACAGATCAAACATTCCCCATAATAATGATGTCTTTTTACATGCAATATATTTATTATGTATTTTGAGACTCTTGAAGATATTTTGTGTTGTATATTTGTGATCAATATGGAGTATTCTCTATTTGCCTTACAGTAAGCTCAAGGATACTGGTTCTTGTACATTTCATTTGTTACATTATTATAGACATTTTGTCTTGACAGCCCGTTGTTATTTCTTTTGGCTATGTTATTTGGGCTGTGATGATTTACCTCAAAGGGAAAGAAGACTGAAACAAGCTTTAGATTTTCTGCACATTGCCTCAGAAAATGAAAGTCATTTAAAGCAATAATTAAAGTACTAGATACTAAGAGCCATGAGAGTGTGATTGAGTGGATGATGATGACAGTTGTGATGTACACAGCAATAGGCCAGCTGTTGTTAATGTTGATAATCAGGTACTTTATTTCAGAATTAGACTTTTTTTAAATCAAGTATGCATTGATATGGGAACAGTGGCTTCCAATATGTCAAGAGAATAATAGTAAGGGCTTAACAAGGTACTGTTTAGAATGTTGTCACAGCTTTCTGAGAGCCCACAGTCCCCCTATCACAGACAGAAAAGTTGTATTTTGCCACAGCTAGGACTAGAATTAGGACTAGAACTAGGAAGCACATTATGTCTAATCAGCACACATCACAATAAGACATGTTTATTTACACACACAGATACAAAGATGCATGCACTCAAAGGAACTTTCGCACACTGACTACTGATCCCTGTGCAAGAGTTGTTCCATCATCGTCAGGTGTGAATGTTTTGTTTGAAGAGACAAAAAAAACGGGTGTGTTGTGATACAGCACTAGTGAAGTGCAAGACTCGATGATACTGTGAAGGAACTCCAAGCAGCTTTAAACGTGTTCCTTAAAACCATCTTTTTAAACATGGCTGTGATTTTGTCAACATGTAAGAGCTTTTGTTAGCATGCACGCTTTTATGTACAGGTGATGTATTGAAAGCCATTTAGTGAAGCACAGATACAACCGAAAAACATTCCAGCATTAATGTTTAAAAACAGTTTTTGGGTTTGATTTTATTCTGTTTTATTATTTGTGTTCACACAGCACTATTTCTCCCTGTGCAAGTTTATATCATTTGTGAGATGGGTGCAAGAGGTTGATGTGAAAAAGCCTGAGCGAGTAGGAGATAGTTTGTAAGAAGTCTCAGATATAAAAACATGCTCAAATCTCTTTCTGCAGAGATAAATAGTTGAGGTGGTGAAACGGAAATGTTACTTTGATGGAAGTGTGTAGTAATGGAAACTGTCGTAACATGGCTGTCTGTGGACAGAGCTGTTTTTCACATTTTCCATCTGTAGTTATTATTTTAAATTTTCCACCAACAGTTTGATGTTACAACACAGCAAGTATTCAGGGTTTGCTTGCTTTTTTTGTGTTTAGTCTAATCTTTTTACATGCTTATTGTCAAAAGTAAATCACTTGCTAATATTACCTGTGTAAAAATCACATAAATAAATAAATAAATACACTTAGCCATGTTCTCTGGGCAATGAAGTATGACCAGGGTTGTGTGGTCAGCCTACTAGTGCTTTTAGCACTAAGTCATTAAAGACTGAATTTCTGATGTCTTCTAATGATCTTAATAAACAGAAAATGTTATGGAAGAATATGTATGTGTGAATTTACTCCATCCTTACATTTAATTGACATTTTATGATCTCTTATATGTCTTTAGAAGCAGAAACTAATCCCTGCTTATCTTTCTTGGTCGAATGTTTACACAAGACATAAATATTGGCCTTGGTTTTAGTTAAGGCATGAAATCTATTTATCAGTGCATTAGTCTCAATAACCTATAACCTTATACAGTGCTTGCTTTGTCTCTTGCTAGTTGCTAGCATTTATTTTATTTCGAGCAAAAAGAGACTTTGAAATTCTCTTGAGAGAGTTTCTCCCAACATAACAATCCTCCTACTTGCATGAGAGCTCTCAGTTTGCTGGGGAATTTGCCAACACGGCTGTTTTAAATGACACTGAAGAATTGGATGTGAATTATTGATCATTGAATTAAATTATTGAATATATTTATGTTTTAGTGTCTCCAGAAACATTATATATGAATGTCACTGTTCAATTTATATACATTGCACATGAAAAAGCTCGCCGAATACACGTGTAATCAATGTGTGCCCGTCCCTGTGTGACCTAATTTTCCCATTTTGAACCACAAAATCCTGTATTTGAAGAAGGAACGGTGCTCTGACTTCTTTGTTTTGAACTTCAAAGCTCTGACATTCTTATAAGCTAATGGCTTACAGAGCACATTAATGAATTTGTAGTATGATGTTCCTCGTTGCATATTCCATGCCACCTCTGCTCTTTATATCTGCTGATGTACAGTAAGCACATGGAGACTGTACTTTTCTAGGATGCAGTGAAGCTGTTGTGTTTGACAGCAAGAGACCGTCCCCAAGGCTGTCTGTGAGTTATGTCCTGCCTTCTGTATGGAAGTGTCGATGAGGATGAGAAAAGTGAGTGATGTGCCAGAGAGGAGTGATAGTAGGAGTGGGTTTAAAGAGTAGGTGTCATTCTCTGCATGGCAATGAGTTTAGTCATCCTGGAATACGTAGGTTTGGCCTAAAAGAAGAGAGAGGTAGGAAGAGGTTACAAATTGCTTTCCTGTATATTACTTGTTTTGTATTATTAAGCACAGTTCAATTCATATAATGCAGATGTCAATAAGGTTCCTGCCTAAAGGAACATTTCCAGTTAATATAACTGCCCTAGCCTGGGTACATATATAACTGACCGATCACAATAAGAACTCTATATCTGCCTGTCAGTCGTGTTGCTTAACTCCCTCAGCTTGAAGCAGAAACCACAGAAGTTTAACACAGAACAGGAGCTCTATGCTTATGTTTTGTAAAGGTTTTTCGATATATATTGAGATACATTTTATTTTAAAAAAAAGGCTATTGTAAATAAATATTTGTTAGCATTTACTAATGTTCAACCTGGAGCTTTACATCATCATACTGGACAGGAGATTTATTAATTTATTTCTTATGATTTATATAATTATTTAGAACTTTAGGATTCAATACTAGCCAGCTTCATCAACTTCTGTTAAAATTCCTGAGTCTAACTTTAAGGAGAGTTCGATATTGTTTTTCCTGAAACCAAATAGAAAATCTAGCATTTTCTTTTGCAATGAAGTTTTTGGATTCTGAAAATTCTAAGAAAAAAGGAAAAGTGCTAGTTCTGGTTTAGTATTTAAATGTAAACAAAATTGTGATATTGACCATGTTGACCATGTAAA
This sequence comes from Bagroides melapterus, assembly GCA_028566695.1. NCBI lineage: Eukaryota > Metazoa > Chordata > Actinopteri > Siluriformes > Bagridae > Bagroides > Bagroides melapterus. The sequence continues at coordinate 9,081,209 of JAOTRN010000019.1, forward strand.
AATGGTCAGATTTCCATTGAAGCACATCAGAAGACACTCCAAACTCAAGATGGCATGGATCTAACATGGATCATCAGATTTTAGACAAATCTGTGGAGTCTGTGTCAGTTCACTCACTGTCATTAAAGAAAAAAAAAGGTGATACTGTACGTTAATTAATTCTAAAAATCAAGTAACTATATCTAAGATAATAGTTTTAGGTTATAGGTTATTGCTGATAGGTTATTGCTGATAATCTCATTAGTAGTGAAGGAAACTTGCTTATCTGACATGAAAACAAAAAAATATATAAAATAAAATTAGAGCATTTAAAATGAAATCATTTCACAAGGAATGAATATGTAATGAAGTCAGGGGCATCGCTTAAGCAAAGGTACGGCCCATTATCCTGTTTCTGTTGCAGACAGTGCAGAAAGCAGCCTCAGTGGATGTATGTCACAGCCTGACACACTTACACACAGACTGTCAGGGGGTGTATAGTGATAATCTGATTAAGTGCATGGGAAAAGAAGACTTGTGTGCCTGTGTGGATGTCTGTATGTGGGATACATTCAGTTCAGTGTTTTGTAACAGACTTGGATTGTTTATGAAATATCATTCAGCACTCACACACACAACACTGTAATTGGTGTGTGTTAAGATAAATGTGCTAGACAATCAGAACTGATCTATTTACAAAGAGCAGGATATTGATGGTTATGTATCATCTCGTATATGCGTCATATCATATGAAAATAATGATCCCAGCCTCCAAACATTCTAAAACTGGTACAATCTAAGATCATTTATTAGATTCCACCTTTAGTCATCTACCTCATAACTCCACATTTGGAATTTTCCAGAGGTTGGGATAAAAAAAATCTGCTATGTGGTAAAGGCTCTGATGGGCAGTGTGGTAACAGTAGATACTGTAAGTGTGTGAGTCACCAAACTTTTGTCGACTCCCTCACACATAACACACACACACACACACACACACACACACGACCCAAGAGCAGAAGGTCTGTGAGTGGAGGAGGTGTTCACAGCAAAGCCTGCTCACTCACTTTTTTTTTTATCTTTTTATTTTTTTTGCTGAGAACAGATTTAAGCTGAGAATATTCCACAGATCCTGGTTTAAGAAGATCCACAGCAAATTTAGAGAATTTTAGCATTTGCATACTTAGGTAGGCTTTAATGTCATATAAGGGTTTAGCAGATGACTCCTTACAAAGTAGAAGGTTTCAGCAAAGAAATGGACTCTTGAAAATAAAACAATTGCTACCTTAGCATTAGTCTTAGATGGTCATTTGTTTCCAAAGCAACTTTGCTACTTTTTTGCCTGAACTTTGCCTGAAAACACCATTCAGTCTCTGTACGTTAAATAGAGCTGATTAACGTTAACACAAATGAGTGAAGCTAATGGAGTTTATACCTTTTAGAGAGAGGTGAAGGAGACACCTCATTTTATATAGGTTTTTGTGTACGCCAAAATATTGAATTAGAGGCTTGACCACAGGTTTGTCTCTTAAGTCTCTTGAGTTTTTCTTTACCACCGTCATGCCTGGCTTGCTCAAAATGTAAAATTTAAAACTGTAATTTTAATTTAGATATTTCTGAAAAGAGCCTTTATGGCAATGGCTTATTAAAAGTGCTATACAAATTAAATATAATTAGGTTTGATTGAATTTTGTGCCAAATTGATTTTGAAACAAGGTTGTGGCCAGGAAGTCTAGAGCTGGTGTTTTCTCTGTTAGTTTTTAAAATATTCCACATCCACCCTGATGTAAGCAAATAATCAAAATTTTCAGCAAACATATGCTATGCTAAAAAGAAGGGAATGTGTTGAGTTATTTTGAGGGGACAGCAAATTGACACTGTTATACAAGCTGTACACTTTATATTGTAGCAAAATGTCACTTCTTCAGTGTTGTCACATGAACAGATAATAATAAACAATTTACAAAAATGTGAGGGGTGTACTCACTTCTGTGAGCTACTGTAGTACAGATCTGTGAGAGGGAATTGTTTCATGGTATAGAAAATGTCTGTACAAGTCAAAGGCCAAAAAATGCATAATTCAGTACAAATGAAAACATTCGTGTACACACTGGTGAACCTCTTGACCACACAATGAATGAGGAAAAGAAGAAACTTTTCTTTCCCTTTTCCAATGCCCAAACCTTGTGGGATTTTTTTTTTAAATCTTTTTGGGATGTGGTTTCTGACATCTTTGACAATTTTGCTATATCTGAGACCTGGCAACCCTGAGCCTGAGGACCCCCAGAAGCATAGACACTTTTATTAGTAGGATTATAGTTACTGTGATATGAAATAACATAACATCCAACTCTGCTCACACTTACAGTCTGTTACATTTACACAGAAATTGAGCAGGACAAATACAATAGCACAGCTCTTTTGGCTCCATTTGAGGCACAGTAGCTAGAGAGCTTTATTAGACACCCAGGCTCTTTCCCATAGTTGTCTATTCCTGTCATGAATACTTGTGAAATTGGTTTTCAGCCTAGCCAGCTTTTCTTGTAAAAAAGTTGAGTTGAAAATATTTTTGGCCTTCATTGTTTATAGGCGTTTGCTGAACTTGACTGTTTTTTCCTCTGTTTACTGCTATGGTTTCTCTCTGGTAATTACTTGCATTGTTATTCTGCTCAATTCTGTCTTGTTGCCCTACTTTACTTTTTTCCTTTAATATCTTTTTTGTCTCTTTTTTGACTTCAATGGTATGTGGACTTTCAGAAACATGTTCAGTTCACTGACACACATCCTCTTTGAATGATAAGTAATGATACGGGGCCCAGACTGACAGCAGGTGTTTTCTTAGATAAGAGAGGCAGAATGAGTAAATGAGTGTGTGGGTGCCTGTGTGTGGGTGCCTCTCTCTCTATATATATGTGTGTGTGTGTGTGTGTGTGTGTGTGTGTGTTCCTGCATGTATGTGAGAGAGATTGGGGAGAGAAAGAGAGTCTGTGAAATCAGTATATTAGCCATGCCTGTTGCTTGTATCTGTATGTGTACATTAAAAACTAGCAGGCTAAATTGTCAGTGTTTTCCAGTCCTCACTCTCCACCATCGATCAAGAACTGTGCAGTATTTTGCACCTCCTGAGGTGACACTTATACTCTAGAAATATCTCGACAACATTTATGGCTACTTTGTTTGTTCCAGCAGCATGACCAACCTCGGCTGGACTTGGCCTGAACATCGGGCAGCTGTCCTCTGTGTCCTTCCAGTTTATGACCTATGAGTCTCTACAGTGTGGGAACTGGCAGGCAAAGCCATACACACACAAGATGAAAGATGTACAGTCTATCGGACAGCGAGTGAAACAGGCCAAAATGGAACGAGAAAGAGAAATTAAGAGACTGAGAGACTAAAACACCTCCTTGTCTCTCTTAGGTCCTCTTCCACTTCTTTTCATGTCGGCAAAGGTCCTTTCACAGAGTAAATCCCTTCTCTAATTAAACATGCGAAATCTAGCACGCTGTGTGCTCCTGCTAACGCGTGGAAAAAGACTCAGGAAGGTTTTTGCCACTTTGGCAGCCACATCCTGCTTCCCTCAGTCCCTTCTTTAGGAGGACATACACAGAGATATGCGGGCAAACATAGAGTGTGTGCATAACTTCCTTTATAATGCATGAACTATTATTAAATGGACTGTATGTGCATCCTGAAGAAGATATAATATATATATACAGTTTGATCATACTAATGTTTTCTCTACACTTCTTCCAACATTGTGGTCAAATTCAAATGAAACTACTGATTATTTTTTTTGATCCATTTCTTTCAAGCATCTAATGCCAGTTCTGTTCATCATTAATGTGGCAGGATTAATATTACATCATGTTTTTTCAGACACCCATCAATGTACATTTATGTTCTTCTGACATAAATCTACACACATTTGATTCAGATGAAACATGGCAACACTCATTGCATCCATACATTTGTTGTTCTTCCTCATTCCTCACCAACCATTACTCCTGCTCTCTTCCTCTCATTCATGTTGTAAATGGGGATGTCATGCAGTGAGCATCTTCAAAAGGAAACATTAATGTCTCAGAGGCAATACTTCCAAACTGGGTCGCTCCAACATGCAGAAGCATTAACATAGAAGAGACTGGCCAAGAAAAAAAAACATCACAGTGAGTCAGACTGGTGTATGCTGTGTGAGTGTTTAAGTCTGCCATTGGCCTGGCAGGTGCAGTTTCCCTTGAGGGCAAATAAGCCATAAAATAACTGCATCATTTCTGTAGCACTGCATGTGTCTTTTCCTATCAAGCCCTAAATAGCAACACAACTGTCAGAACTTAAAAACCAGTCAAGGTGATAAGTCTTTTGATCAGTATGCCTGGAAAAAGTCTCTTGATCTATGAAGCTGACTCATAAGCTTGCATGTTGCATATTCATATCCACTCAAGGTCACTGCTTATTTCCACGTGTTCCACGTGTTTTTACTGTGCATTACCATGCTGATATATCTGTTCTACACTTTACTGAGTGGAGATCTGCCTATGCCATCTGTTGTGTGTATAGCAAATATGTGCTTCAGCCCAATTGCCTATTTGCAAGCACAAATCCCTGTATGTGATACTAGCTTGGCTGATATTTGTATGCCCTGCTCATTGATGCCTTGAACCCGGTTAATATATAGCTCCTGCAACTGGATGTGTGTTCAGCTTGGCATGTTTATTAGATGGCCAGTCATATGCAGTAGCTCGAACCCTACCATAAGCTCTTTGTGGATGATTTACGGAGGAGTGCATCTGGAGAATCACAGAACTCTTTAGGGTCTGTACTACCTCATGGACTTTAGGAACATTAGGCCAATTCTATTTTAAGACATAGGATTAGTGTGTAACTAGAATAAAAGGGGATCAATTCAAATATATTTCATTTTCGACAATGGTCACTATCATAAAGGATCTTTATAGACATCTGGATATATGTTATGATCTCTAATGAGTAAACCAGACACAATAGTGACAAGGAAAATCTCCCTAAGATGGCATGAGTTAGAACCTTGTCAACAACTGTCTGAAACAAGTGCCTGGATCACACTGTGCAACATGACACCAGTGAGCTGTACTGTAACATGGAGGTGAACCGCTGTCGCATTTGCACCTTGTGAGAGAGAGAGAGAGAGACAGAGAGAGACAGAGAGAGAGAGAGAGAGAGAGAGAGAGAGAGCACACATATTACTAACCAGGCTTACCTCTATTTGTTATACACCAGGACTACAAGAGGATTACTTGGAAAAACTATGCTCTATATGTCCAAGACTTTTTGCATTGCTAATTGAGCTGACCAGTCTGTCCAGTGGCTCACTAAAAGCCTGTTTTTAGTTTAGTTCTGTGCAAGAAGCCACACTATACAGAATACACAGTGACTGAAGAGGTGTCTGTTTACATTGCTACCATAATAGGAACAATGAAGGACCCAGGAAACCTCTGCCATGAGATCACACTCTCAGGTCTTACACTCGTCACTATCTTAGTTTTGTCATTTTTATTTGTTTCTTTACACTGATTAAATAATAATAGTACATTAAATAATATGTGTAGAAAAATAACTAAATAAAGATAAACAACTAGATAAACAACAAAAAAGAATGGAATATTAATTTTTTTAAATGGCATATTAAATGATACTTTTTATAAACATTTAATACTAGAATTACAATATGGACAAATTCTGGACGATAGTTTTGCACTTTTGAAAGGGATTTATTCTAAACTAAGTTTGATATCCTGGTGAACACCTTAAAAAACACACAGAAAAAGAATGGACTCATATTTACTTCATTTCCCTTTCTAAAATAAACAGCCTTCAAAAGCATCAAAGATGTTTGATCTTTTATTTTGAATTATTATAGATATAATGTGCGTTTTAGAAAGTATTGTGCTACTCGCCTGGGTGAGGCTTACTTATAAACCTTGAGCTATGCTGAATGCTTCTTTCAGAAAGCTCTTGTATAAGAAGGGTCTCATTCATGATGCCTGACTCAAATCCTGTAGACATTCAGGTGGAACAAAGGAAGGTGCGGCACACAGTTTACCTTTTTAATAGAGAGTCGCAAAAAAAAAAAAAACACAGACAGCCTGATGGTATTTTGGCTCGTGGTGAAGAGCACATGGTTAGAAAGCAGGAAGAAACTGAAATAACAGTCGGTGTGTGCACACCTTGGCTTCAGGCCTAACTGTTTTGTGTGTGTGTGTGTGT
>JAOTRN010000019.1:9156438-9167029 GCA_028566695.1 Bagroides melapterus
GGTGGGACCAGTCGAGCAGTGCTGGTAGATCTGAGGGTGCGAGGTGCCGTGTGAGGCGTGATGAGAGCTTTGAGGTATGAAGGAGCTGGTCCACTAATGGCTTTGTAGGCAAGCATCAGTGTTTTGAATCTGATGCGTGCAGCTACTGGGAGCCAGTGGAGGGAACGCAGAACGCAGATGTGTTCTATTTGCTACTTTCTAAGATCATATCTTCTTAGCTTGGCATTTATTATAAAGAGCTGCTAGCTATGACCTAGAAGTTACACAAATTCACCAGAACATAAAAGCAGTTCATTCATCCCATTACTCTTAGAAGGGAAGTGTTTAAAGTATCCTCCAATGTAAACAGAGCATGAAGGGGAACAGAAAATTTTTGGAATTTGATATTTTGAATATTTAGGTTGAGAAACCTTTCTGAACAAGGCACCTCAGACACTGACGCAATGAAAAGAAGGTAAACAATCTATTGTAACCACATCTCTACCGAAGCCCATGGCTTTCAGTACCATGTGAACAGGATGTGTTGGTGAGAGTGTCTGATGTAAACCGGATGTGGCCAGGTGTGCTGAAGTTAACTTTTTTCCCTTAGTGCCACAAATAAAATGTAAACTCCTTTTGTGTTCTTTGTCTTTTCTCTTTGCTTCCCAGGCAAGGACAATCACATTTATCCACTCTCTCAGGAAACAGATAAAGAGAACTACTGAGCCTCTGCCCTGCCTAGTTCTACAGCTGAATCCATAAAAGCACAGAAAATTGAGATCAACTGCAGCGCTGAGGAAACCGATAACTGTCACTAAGCTGACTGAAACTGAAACACACACACACAGACTCCATCATTTCTCTTTTCCGTTTTTTTTTTCTCTTCAGAAGATTTTTATGTATGTCAGTGTCTGCTGATTGTTAGAGCAATCAAAACGGCTGCAGGTTGTTGTAAGAGTTGTAAGAGGACCATTAATACACATTGTGGCACATATTCCTGCGATTCTTGATACCGCACAGAATTTTACTTTTTTTCCTTCAAGAACATGACATCACATGGCAAACTGAGGAAGGAAAGGGGGTGTCTGGCAGAATATGAGACGCAGATCAAAGGTAAAGTTGGGGTCATGATGCACTTTCTTTCATGTTTTTTCTTTTTTTCTTACCTTCACTCTCTTGTTCTTGTTTTTTCTCCTCTTGGTCAAACATAGTCATGCTTTTCAATGTAGTCTGATTTAGTCACACTTTCTGCTTATCCTGTCTCATGACTTTCCTGGGCTGCTCTTTTTTTCAGAGGTGCGTAGTCAGCTTTCAGAGCAGCTGAAGGTGTTGGATGCACAGTTGGAGCAGAAGACTCAGCAGCTCCAGGATCTTAGTGATTATTTACGCCGTCGAGGGGAGATCGAGTCTGAGTATGCACGCTCTCTGGAAAAACTCAGCGAGAGGTTCACCCTCAAGACCAAAAAGTACATCTGCTTAATGACCTTCAAAGAAATTCTATATCAGATCTATGAGCTCTGAGTTAAACATCTTTCCTTTGTCTTTAAGGAAGGAGCATACAGACCAGTCTGTGTCGCAGTGCTGGTCAGTCCTGCTAACACAAACCAAGCAGGAGAGTCGGGACCACAGCTCGCTCAGTGAGATCTGCAGCACCACCTTCACTCAGCGCCTGTCTCACTGTATCGAAGACACAAACCGCCTGGCCAAGAAGGTACACACATACCCAGAGAGTGTATTATGTATGAATGCATTCAGCTGACGTATCGTGATTGTGTTGTAGAGTAAAGAAGTGGGTCTGCAGATGCAGGATGAACTCCTCAAGGTCACCACCGAGCTGCAGACGGTGAGTGTGATTTTGCTGTGTAATTGTAGCCAACATGCATGTCTGTGGTTAAACAGGATCAGACTAATCACATATTCACACTACACCAAAATACTCCAAATGTCCAATTAGAGAAAGGGCCGGCTTTTTTTGCTGCACAGTTGCATTCCTTGCAGATTGGTTGTGGATTTTTTTTTGTTAATTTGCTGTGCATGAGCATGTAGTTTAGTGGTTAACACGTTTGCGTCACACCTTTGAGGTTGGGGGTTCGACTCTGTGCTGTATGTGTTTTCTGGAGTTTTGTATTTGTATTTTGGGGCTTTCCTTCGGGGACTCCTATTTCCTCCTCAGTCCCAAGACATATGTGGTAGGCTGATTGCCATCTGTAAATTGTTCACAGTATGTGAGCGGTTGTGTGAGAGCATGTACACGATTGTCCTGTGAATGACTGGCAACCAATCCAGGGTTCTGTGTAAAATAAATAATAGTGGAACTGGATGGATGGATGGATTACTTTAATGAATGCCTTTGTATTTAATTTGACACAAATAAAATGGAAACCTTATTCATAGACCAGCTCTGGAAGTGCTTTCCCTTGATTCAAACACAGCATTCATATACAACTGACCAGCCTTGGGTCTAGAAAATAACCAAAAGTGAAAATTCCCTAAATTTCTTATAAATTACTTGATATGAAGACATGAATGAACTTATTGGGAAAGATGTACTGTGCAACTTGTATTGTATGTGAGCATCACATGATCAAAAGCATTTTGGATCCCTGGGGTAGGGCACAGAACCCCTACCCCAGTGGTCTTCTGTGGTCAAGCCCAGGTCACATATCCTGATTGAAACTACCCACTCTTCTGCCAGCTGGTTGCTCTCTGAAAGTCTTCACCCTTCACAGAACAGCTTGCCTGTCACGAGTGTCTTGGCTCTAGGCTCTTGGCTTGTGAGTGTGTGTGTGTGTGTGTGTTCTGTAGTTTGCAGAATTGCCAAGATAAAACATTTCCTTTGCTACCTATAAAAGCCAGCCATTAACTAGTAAACTAAATCACGTGTGTAATTATTAATTCCCACTTTAGGCTTTAAAAACTTATCATCAGTATCACTCCGAATGTCTTTCTGCTGAGGGCAAACTTAAAGAAGCTGCAAGGCTGGAGGAGAAACAGACTGGCAAGAGTTCTGAGCTCAGTGCTGGCCAATCAGGAGGGCAGAGACGCAGCTCAGTAAAGAAGATGGAAAGGCTAATGGAAAAGGTAGAGCTAAGCTTGTTTTTTTAGTTTGCGATGTGCAGTTTGTTTTGTCTGAAGATGGCACAGGAAGATGCATCAGTTCATATCTGTAACCCGCTGCTTCCTCTGTGTGTGTGTGTGTTTTTGCAGAGGCAAGGGAAAGTACAAGAGACCCAGCTGAAGTGCACTAAAGCTCGCAATGACTACCTGCTCAACCTCGCAGCAGCCAACGCTGCCATGAATAAGTACTATCTTGAAGACATATGCACTCTGATTGACGTGAGTGCCATGATAATGCCTGTCTGCTGTCTGAGCTCTGTTTTACTGGAAAATATGTTTTAGTTCCCTATTCTAATGTAGCAGCAGACCAATAATAGCTTAGTTCCTTTTGTATTATTCTCTGTTCATAGTGCCTTGTTTCATCATGTGGTCTGAAAATATTGTGGCGTGTCTACAGTTACCTGCCAGTCTGTAGCCTCTCCACAGTCCCTTTTTTTTAAAGAGACAAATGTAAATATTCCTCATTATGAGATAAGGCTCATAAGCTAATTGCAAGATAATTTGGCCAAATTCAAACATCTATTTTGTTCAAGAAAGGGAAAGCATGACATTAATAAAATGTAGAAATATGCTCAGTAATGTAACATGGCTTTATAATAATCACATAAAAAGAAATTCATTTCTTAAGCCATGATATTTTGCATTGTGCATCCATGCTGTTTAAATTTCTGTGCTAAGGACCATATAATAATGTACATGCTGTTTATTATTATGGCCTTACGCTGCACAATGTAACATGCATATTGGATGGTGTTGTATTGGATTGTGTTATATCTGTACAAACCACTCATGTGCGACTTGCTGTAAGTGACTATATATAGTGAGGAGTTAGTACTAAAATTGTGCACTCTGTTATTCAGGCTTCGGATGTGACTACAGACTTTGCAGAAAACACTTAGTGTGTTATAGTTATGTGTGATTTTGTCGTTCACCAGTGCTTGATCCTGAAACCCATAAAAGACACTAATAGAATGTATAATGTAATATAAATTATGTCATAAATGAATCTTTTTAAAAAAACAGTCTGTGAACAGATAGTATATGATTAGTTTAATATGATTATGAATAATCTCTATAAAGGCAGCAGATTTTTTTTTTTTTTCTTCAAAACAGACATATTAACTGATGTTATTGCTTATCTCAAGGACTGAATAATGTAGGGAGCAAATTGAGAACTAGACTGATTTAAACCAAGTTGTAATCATTAAAACAGGAAGTATGTCAAAATGGCAATTAATTATAAATCTGACAGATCAAGATTGCAATTTAAAAGCTGTATGTAAAAGCTTACATCATGCACATACACTGTGATTTTATACTCTGAAGTATATTGTGGTCTCATTAAATTGTTTGCATAATTAAAAATAATTAGTAAGGGATGATAATAAAAAGTGAAATAAATCTGTTACCTGAGGTCCTGTCACTATCACTGTATTGTGTGCTGGATCAAGTGCTGTTTTATAAACTGCTGATGTGGCAGCCATATTTCTAAATTAAGCCAAATTTGCAATGGCTAATGTGATAATTACAACTAGAAATATTCATGAAATGATTAGCCAATTCACTAGTCTCCGATTATGTATTTATTTGTATAAACTTCTTATTTACCTACAGGTATAATCAAATTACTCTATCTGCAGTAATCATTTCAACTTAAAGCCCATAGTCTACATACTACTTCTGTCACTAATTCTATTGTCATATCTGTCTGCAGTGCACGGATCTCGGCTACCACCTCTCTGTGACACGGGTGATGCGTGGATACCTGTCCAATAGGAACCGGGCACAGCAGAACCTCAAAAATGGACTGCAGCAGCTTGAAAGCGCGGTGAGTGCTATGGACCAGGGCCAGGACCGAGATGCCCTGCTGCAGGCCCATAACTCTGCCTTCTGCCTGCCATTCCACTTTCAGCACCAGCCACATGAGGGAGACCAGGTAATGACACCCACCAAATACACACCTACACCTGGTGTGTGTCAGAATCTGTGCTAGAGAGGTCTGACATAGTCAACACTTAGACGTATAATGGTACTCTTTGTGTGTGTGTGTGTGTGTGTGTGTGTGTGTGTGTGTGCGCGTGTATGGCAGATTTGTGAGGTGAGTGCTGACTGTCAGGTGAGGTATGAGATGGAAACCAGATACCAGCAGTTGCAGTCCAGGCTGTCTACCGTTACCCTGGAAACAGAGGAGGTACATGTAAACGTGCATAAATTGCACCAAATCACATCTCTATTAATCATCGATTCTATTATTTATTTCTGTACCTTTTTTAAATTAATACTGTCTAATATTGCCCTGGTCAATTAAACATCAAATACGATATGTTTGAATACGTATGATATACTTCTATAGAGTTGTGAAGGTGAATGTTGTTATATTTATCACATACCCAAACTCTAATATCGTTTTATTTTTTTCTCAGGTCAGTAAAACTCTCAAGGCCACCTATGCTGCTCTTTTGGAGAGTATCTGTGATGATGACTGTATCCCCATCCCTGATGTCTCAGCCAGTCTATCACAAGAGAGCACAGGCGATGGCCCTAACACCAAACTTAGTTTAACCAAGCGCAGAGCTAATCAGCAGGATACAGAGACCTTCTATTTTAATGTAAGCACAAAATGTCTGGCATTTGCAAATTTGCTAAAGTTCTGGGAATACAAATTGACAAACAGAAATGATTACATCTGTGTGATTATGAATGTTCATTTTGTTCCATGTTGTTTTTTTTAGAAAGTGAAGGAGTATTTCAATGGGAGTTCACTGATTTGCAAACTCCAAGCCAAACACGACCTGTTAAAGGAAGCCATACAGAAAGGTACAAAAGAAGCCAATCTTGTGATCTAAAACACACAAGTGAGAAACATCTTACACTAAATTATAAAGGAGCACAGCATTGACGTATTTGTTTTGATTTCTATTTCTTTTTCTCTCCTCCAGCTGAGGCAGTGGACAGTGATCCCTCCAGGTACAGTTTATTTTCCGTCTGCCTGTCTATCTGTCCTTTGTTTTGCTACTGTTTACACATGGGTGTGTTGCTGACCCTGGCCATAGCCCAGACCGCATTGTTTCATATTCGTCTGTCAGAACTCACTCTATCTTTAGAAAATCATGAGACATCACTGAGGTGTATCTGGAGTATACGCTCGATTTCAGATAAAGATTTGACCTAAAAGGCTTTAGAAAACCAGAGATCCATTCAAACATCAGGCTTCATACGGCAACACACCAGTGTGCATGTGTGTATGTGCATGAAGAAGGAGCGCATGTTTGTTACACGCATGTAATGATGCCATGGTTTCACAGTGGAGTGCCGTATATGTATTTCCCAGAATGCAGTCTGGTAGGTCAGTGCGTGTGCGGAAAGCCAGGCCTTGCTCCCAGTACAACCACAAACTCTTCTCTGGAAACATGCTGTCCTTCATCCAGGTACAGCCCTGTGTTCAACAACAGCCTTTAGCTGGATTTATGATGCATTACTGCAAAGCTCCTTTCTGCCACGTTACTCCTCCCTTCAGCTTCTGTGATACGAGATTTCCTGACACCGACTCTCCAATCATGTGCCACTGTGTCACAGTGCTTGTGTGTGTTGCTTGCTTAAGTTTTGCCTGGCTGAAACAAGCAGTTACTTTGCTTTGTCCCTGGAATTCTTTGCTAGTTTGATACGCCTACATTAAAAAAGGGGGAAAATCATTAATAATGAATTTGATTGTTAATAGTATGAGGATGTGCAGCCATTTATAGTGCCATTTCAAACTGTTTCTACATTAAAATCATATTTCCCCATTTCCCCTATGTGATCATCTGCTGAATCTGTTCCTGCTGAACTGCTGTGTTTTGTACTTGCATGCTTAAATGATTGTGTAAAGGGCTCTGAATTGATGCGTCATTGTGTATTTCTTCCATGAGTCTACTCTGCTTGGCATCTGTTTTTGGAAAGAAATAACTATTGTCAAGGAAGCTATGTTTGCTTTCATGTAATAAAAAAAAAGTGAATCTGAGAGAGAGCAGAGACAGATTTATGCGTTTCAGAAGCAGTGTATTGTGTGTTTGCATTTTAGGTACGTGTAAGTCTTCGACAGTACAGTTATTGCTGTTGTAATCGTAACATTCTTTGGTTACTTGTCATTTGTGCTGTGATGCAGTGTTACAGTAAATCTATTTAAGCATCATTGCTTCTTTGAGCTTGTCCAAAGTCATTTGGGAATGCATGTCCACTTGTCTTTGAATGCCACTACATTTTGCATATATTGATTTCTTGGTGCTCTTGTACTCAGTACTTTATACAGATGTCATTTATACTAATCTATTTAGATCTACAGGACTCGTTTAAAATCCCATAGTGCATTGCATGGCAAGGTCAAAACACATGATTTATTATACAGAGCACTATGTAACTAAAATTATGTGGACACCTGACCGTCACACCCATATGTACCCATTCCAAACAATATGGGCGTTAACGATAACGTTGGTTGCCCCTTTGCTGTGATATCATGCTCTACAGTTTTAGAAAGTCTTTCTTTGTATGAATCCAGATTCTTAACCCCAAGACTATGAATAGACCAAGCTATTATATTAAAGTTATTATAGATAGATTTCTTACAGTAATCTTCTCTGGATCAGTGTAAGATAAATATCCAATTCACTGATTACTAAACATCTTTGGCTGGGACTTGAGAATATGTTTTGATAATATGCTTCCTTATCCAGGGCTTCAAGTAATAAAACACATAGCACATGGAGCTCACTTATCAGCTTGCTCTTTTTTTCCTGGCCATGAAAATCTTTATCTCTGGTGTCCTGGCTGGCCACGGCACAGTACATGTGCATCCTTGATAGCTTCTAGGTGACAGAGAGAGGTGCATGAGCCTGGTGGGGCTGCCATCTGGCCTGTGCTTATTCAGCTAGTTTTCACAGTGCTGTCTTCCTTTTCCTCCTTTCTGCATCTCTCTGACACTCTCCCTTTATATTATGAATTAATCGGAATGTCAAACTGCACTGTGCATTAACCCTGGCCCATCTCTTTCTCTGAAGTGGACACTAATCTATGGGACTTACCCTCTTGTTATGCCACACTATTGTATAATGCAGTCAGGACTACAGGACTGTTTTTCCCTTAAGTGAGTTATCAGTGTGGGCAGCCTCTTGACTTTAAATGCACACATTTCTGGCTGAGTGGTTGGAAATTAGATTAACGGCGAAAAAAACAAGAATGCGTTTGCTTCGAGCCATGCTGACAGTGTATTACTATGAGTGTTTAAGCTGTAGTGTCCAGTCCCTTTGTGTAAATGCATTAAAATTTGCTATTGCTGCCTGTTGAATATAAACGGGGAAGCAAACATAGTCTTGTGCTAATTGCTTCATCTCACTCTTGTTTCTGCTTTGTATCTGTCTTCACCATCTACCCCTTTCCCCCATTATTTTTTTCTTGCTTCTTTCTTTCAATCCTCTTTCCATTTGCTTTTGGTTGACTTGGTATTTTTTCTTTCTATCTGTCTCACACCTTCTCTTGCCCATGCCGCATTTTCTGTGTCTTCTTTCGAATATTTGTTTTTCCTCTTTCACTCAAAACTGTATGACTTTATGGTGCATCAGGAGAAGAAGACGGATGTCTAGGACTCAGGTACTCCTTTGCTTGTCCTAGACATACTTCCTCACTACCTACACACAGGCTGTGTACACTAATATACTTTTCACTTTAACCTTAGTTTAACCCACAGCTTTATATATGTGTGCCGTTTTTATTTCCTATCTTAGGCCTATCTACGCAGTATTATACTGTTATCGTCACAGCATTGTGACATTCCCATTTTTAGTGGCCTCATTCACAGCCACTCATTGCAATTCTCATGATTTCTATTCGTATCTACCTGCCTAACAGAGCTCCGGGCAGCAGATTCCCTTAGTGGTGGAAAGCTGTATTCGCTTCATCAACCTCCATGGTGAGTCCAGGCACCAGCTCCCCATGACTCATGCTGCTGGATGAATTATGTATTTGTAATTCAGATAAATAATAAGTTTGCAAATGAAATGTGTTTGTTTTAAGGTCTGCATCACGAGGGCATATTCAGAGTGCCGGGTTCTCAGAGTGAAGTCAATAATATCAGAGATGCATTTGAAAGAGGTAAAGATTCTGTTCATTCGTTCTCTTATTGTTTTATCGTTTCCAAAAGAATTGTAGTTCGATTTCACACCAAGTTGTATTGAACACAGCCACACCCTTTCCCCTGCTTCATATGCACACTTCATATCTCAGAGCAGTGCCTGTTGAACAGACTGTTTAGTACTCATCAAGTCTGGTCTGCTCACACTAATGTCTTGAACAATACTTTATTAATGTCAGTGTGATGGTTGGGAAATTAATATTCCTGCTACAGAAATAGGCAAATTCTAAGGGTCTCTGGAGGTAATCAGTGCATTGTGGAGTTGGCTGTACATCCACTGCATGAACTTTTATGTCATCCATAATGAATAACTCATTACTGATAATGTAACCCAGGACAGGGGAACAGGAAATTTGCACTTTACAGCTTAACCATGAGTGATGTCCACAAGACTATACAATGCTTTTTTTTTTTTTTTTAAATAATTTCTGATTTGGAGTATTTCACTTATATCATGATGTTAGGATATCTATGCAGGGTGTGACAACCGTGTCTAGCATGTCCCTGTGAACACACAGCATGTATAAATATCCGGAAAAACGAGAGGGTTATTATCCAGGCCAAACAGCATCAGAATGTACAATGGTTAATGGATATCAATATATGATGGTGTTTTTGTTGACTGTGATAGTCAATACAGTTTCAAAGTTATGTGAGCAGGACGAACACATAGTTTCTGTTTACTGAATAACAATTTGGGATTTGGACTGACTGACCTCAGGGATTTGTCTGTTAATGTTCTGAATGGTTATACAGGTGCTATTACATCAAGGAAACCAGGCAGTTATTTCATTATATTGCCCTGATCAGGATGATTTTGGGTTATGGGCCTACAGCCATGGTTATCATACATAGGCCACAGGGCAATGTTCAGTGGGTACCTTTAACCAGGTAGTCTACTATCAGTGGTTGATGAAAAGCCAGCTGGTGTAGGTGGTAAGCTGTGTTGTGGTTTATGAATCTCTGTATATGTTTTGCAGTAATGTGGTCTATGGAGCACAACAGAAAAAGGTTTGTGGTAATAGCAGAGGGAGTAGTCACTACATTACTTCATCACACACTGTCCAGTTTGACATCACCTTTCTAAAAGCTGGTTGCATTTATTTGTGTTAAGTTGCATCTCCATGGTGACTAAAGGCTTGAATGGGGACATTTTTCACTATATCTGGATGCACCACCTCTGCACTATGCTTCTTGATGTTGTTGTTGTTGTTGTTGTTGTTCTTCTTCTTCTTCTTATTATTATTATTAGTAGTAGTAGTAGTTAGAATTTGTCATTATTAGTGTATGTCAAGCAATCATAATAACAGAAAAATACATATTTATTGC
>JAOTRN010000019.1:9183607-9195346 GCA_028566695.1 Bagroides melapterus
AATGGCCTGTACCAATTGTTAACTGGTACCTAATCAGAGGATACACTGTATGTTAGAATACATGTTGTAGTGGTCAATTTGGCAGTAAGAAATCTACCTACCAGTTAAAAAAGTGCTCTGTTTTATTGTGTTGCCTCTTATTTAGCCAGTTCACTAAGTCGTGATGTTTGGTGTAGTCCACATGTTGTTGACTAATGTGGAAATCAGTCAAACCCTTTGTGACACAATCTCCCTGACTTTCTGTTTCAAAAGGAAGTACGCCAACATACAGAATTAAATCAAAGCATGAACAGTTTAATAGGTCAGAAATGAGTAAGCTGTAGAAAGAACAAAGATGACCATTACTAACGGTGTCGTTTGGAGTAGGTTTTAGTGCTCAGGAATGCCAGTCACAAACATGTGTTCTGTGTGTCCTAGGTCCTAGGTCATGGTCCAGCCCCAGCCTTACGGGGTCAACGCCTTCCAGTGGGACATGGCAGGAGAAGAAGCAGTGGGGGCTGCCGGTCAAGGCTCATTAACGACTAGTTCTCAAGGATCACTAAGGGTGCCACCTGAATTAGCTGGACATGAAGTGGTCAACAGACTTCTTTTGGATAATCACCAGTTACGAGGTATGGTGAATTATTTCATCCAATATGACTAGTGTCAGATTGTTGTATTTGTACGTGATTTGTGCCAGCTATGTGACTTTCTGACTCTCCGGCAGAGGCACTTAAGAGAAGCAATGATGCCCTGAAAAACAGGTGTGAGGAAATGGAGGGATGGCAACGAAGATCTAGGGAGGAAAGAGAATTTCTGAGTGGCAAGTTTCGTGAGGCACGGACTTTGGTTGAGCGACTGGCTCAGGAGAATAAAAATTTGCTAGGCAAACTCAACTCCAATGGCAGTCATGTAGTACCTCAAGGCATTGATGTTGGCACAGAGAGAGCATGTCAAAATCGGAACCAAGAAAGTTCTCCTGCAGACAGTAATGGATTGTCTGATGATCCTAATGTAAGTTTAATTTTTTTTTTACTCAGACATTAATTAAACATGACATCTATCCAAAATCTGATTCCCGTATGTTTATTTGTTTTTGCCTTTCATTACCAGGACTTATCTGTGAGTCAGCGGAAGGTTGATGCAGAACAAGACACTGAAAGACAGGCAATGCCTCGAAGTTTGGTAGATAACGTTTTTCACTATACAGCATAAAGTTTCTAGTTAATAATGACTATTTATGTGTTTGTTTAGGATTTAGTGAGAATAGTTCCTCCAATAGTTATATGCACAGTTTTAGTGAAGCTTGTCCTATTGGCAAGAGAGAAGGGCCAGTCAGGTAAGCCTGTCACCACTCTCTCAAACACTTTAGGGTGGGTGCCTATTTGTATGAGTCCAAAAAATATTTCTTTCCTTTTAGTTATACTTTGTATTTTATTTATTCAAGCTGCTCCATGTTTTTTTGCCATTATAAAAGGTGATGTTCTGCACTGCTCCAGGCACTATGATTTCCATAATACAGCTTAACTGACTGGTCACATGAGCTTGATAATCTATAAATGATTCTGCAACGGGCCATGCATTTTTTAAGTTAAACATGGTTGTTACCCAGTGGGTAGGGGTGGAAAAGGAACACATATTCTTGGTTTCAGTACTCTAAACCTAACCTTAAGCCTACGTTTTTTGCTTATGAGAATGTATGAGTAAGAGTATAACGTGTTGCTGATTCACAAACTCCATATTCCTTTGTGTTCTGTAGCCTAGTGAAGGTTCTAATGATATCCTAAGGATACTGAAGAGTCATAAAGAGAAGCTAGAAGAAGGAATGAAAGAGCTTAAGAGAAGAAATGAGGAACTGGAAAAAGTGAAAATGGAGAGAGAAAAAGAAATTGAATGCCTTCAGAACACTGTGGACCAACTACGCTTCAAACTGACACAGCTTACTCAGGTGCATTCATTTTGCATTCACTATATACCACAGCTAAACCACATGACCTGACCCCTTTGATCTACATACTGAATTATATGGTGTACTTCTGCTTTTTTGGGGGATACTACATATAAACATCTTAGGTTTTAAATATTTATATGTTTACTTATTTGTTTAGAGAAGTTGTTGATGGCCGACCCAATTATTATGTAGGCCCCTGATGAATAAAAATAATAAAATGACGATGATTTAATAATACAATGATTATAGATAGAAAGTAAATAGATGCATGTTGCTCACTATTGTGAACACACATGTTGCAAGATGCGGTTTGCCATGTGACAGATCACTGACATCAATTTCACTTGAGGTTTTTGGACACTTGTATAAAGTGTACAGGTTTTAGTTAAACTGGCCAGTGTGTGTACAGATCTGTAACAGAAATCACTGTTCTCCATGTGAAACCTGACTAACCCTTATGATAAAAGTGTGCTTAAAACTCAGTGTGTTTATTTTATTTTAT
Source organism: Bagroides melapterus (assembly GCA_028566695.1). Taxonomy (NCBI): domain Eukaryota; kingdom Metazoa; phylum Chordata; class Actinopteri; order Siluriformes; family Bagridae; genus Bagroides; species Bagroides melapterus. The sequence continues at coordinate 9,186,040 of JAOTRN010000019.1, forward strand.
TTTTTTTATACAGACTGGTGCTGTAACAGAAGAGACTTTTCAGAAAACAAATCCTTATACAGTCTCTCCAGAAAGGTATAGTCCTATAACTATTTTCTTTTGATTTTGTTTTGTTTTGTTTTTGCCATGGCCAATAAGTACTCAATTCTACACTGATTGTGGGTTCTGTAGAGGGTTTGACAATGGGGGGAAAAAAATCCACTTTTCTCTTGACTTCTGTAAATATTAAAAACCTCTTCTTAGTGACTGTCCCAAATCAAGTTCATCTTAACCTTCTACTCTGTGTCTGCTTAGCTTTCACTTGGCTAAACTAACAGAACAGCTTCAGGCTACTCAAGGCAGGTGAGGAGAGCTGTGCTTCACTGTATGTGTGCATGTACAGTACCTCCTTCCCTTTGTTGAGTCGCCACTGGTCCATTTAGAGCATGTTTATTTGCTGTTTAAAATAAGGAACATCATTTGATGAGGTACTCTAAAAGAAAGGTGTTGATTTGGATGTATATTCCTTGTATTTGTCCGGTGTCGTAGGTATAGAGAGCTTCAGGAAAAACTGAATCTACTAGAACAGAACACAATGCAAAGGGATAGAACAGATGCTCTACTCAAACAGAAAGAGAAGGATTATATTCAGGTATGCACACACAAACTGTGCAATTGTGCACTGTACAACTGTGCAATTGTGCAGATTGTCATGTTTTGTTTTGCAGCTGACCAAGGACAGTGAGGCTCTGCGGGCTCAGGTTACTTCTCTACTTGGTGAGCTGAAAGAGCGTCAAACATCCCTAGACAAGTGTGAAGAGGATAAACGACGTTCAGAAGAAAGGCGAGTGAACACGTCTGCACAGTCGCAGATTTGAGTGTTGTATGTGTGTTTCATGGATAATAGCCAGAGCAGTGGTTTAAACACATGCATGTTTTTGCTGCTGTATATTTCCTCAGGTTGTGCTGTAATACAGAGAAGCTGCAGACTCTGGAGCGTGATATGGAGGAGCAAAAGAAGCAGCATTGTGTGACTGTAGACAAGTTACTTTTGCAGAAACAAAACCTGGAGGCAGCACTGAAAAAAGAGCGGGCTGTCAGTGTGGAGGAGAGGTGAAGCTCAAGCTGCTGCTGCTGCTTCTGAGTTAACTTTATGTCAGAGTGATATAGAATGACTGCACATAAATATTTACTTGGTTAAAACAAAAGCTAGGTGAAAAAAATTCTACAGTGAAATTGAAATACAATCAAATCTGAAAATAGTTCATCAACAGTAAAAAAAGAAACTTGGTCCCTTTTTTTTGGCAAATCTGTTCAATCAGATATCCCAGTACAGGACCAATTTTCGAACCAGTGTTGAATCAGCGCGTTCTTTTAAGCAGTTTGCATACTGTCTAGCTGGTAGTAATGGCATGTGTTCATATCCAGCTTGATGAATATTTAATCAATCTAATATTATTTTGAATATTTTACCAGATAATATCTGGTTTAATCTTTAATTGCATTTTTTTTCCCATCTGTTCATTCCCTTCTAGGAGGAAGCTAGCTCAACTCCAGCATGCTTACACCTGTCTCTTTCAGGATTATGACACCAAACTGAAAACTGAAAAACTAGCCAATCATAGGGTGTGTGAAATGAGTCAGTCATTTAACAATTATCATATTTAAACCAATTGTTTTTAAGTGATTAGATAAGGATGGCTCAGATGGTTTGATTTCCAGATAGGAGAATGAAGTGTATAATGTTTTTCTCTCTGTCATGTGTTTGTTTCTCTGTTAGAGTGGAGAAACAGAGACACTTACTCACAGACTAGAGGAAGCTGAGAAAGCTCTGGCCATAAAACAAGCTCACATTGACAAACTCAAGGAAGAACTGGAGCAGCAGAGGGCCTTACAGGAGACCATTGAAGTGCTCACAGCACAGGTCAGCAGGAAACAACTAAAAATCTCTCTTGCACAAATACACACACATCTCTCATTGGTAACTGTAATGTTGTTTTCACTGGCTGGATCTAGTTGTCTCTAATTTGGTTTGTGATAGAAATTTGCTAGGTCTTGTTTAATAAGCATTTACCAAAGGTAGATTCAGGAAATTTGTTTAAAAAAAAAAGTAGCCAGCAACTACAATTTAAGCATGTTGCTAAAGCATCTTTTCCGGCCAGCAGCCTAAACAAACTCAACAACAGTGGTGGAGTCTAAATGACTAAAGTGGAATCTTTTTCACAGTGCTATTGTTATTACCCTTGTTGGGAAGCAAAGCTACACAGTGTACTTGTACATCTTTCTAGGGGTGTGGTGCAAGTGCCAAAAATAGTAAGACTGTGGTTTGTGCTTGCTCATCTACTGCTGCACTGCTACCAGCTAGTTTAATGGAAAGCTACACTAATTAAGGTTGGATTGTGTTGCAAGCAGTTCTACGGTCATAAAAATAATTTGGCAGGTGCTTCAAAGGTAGTCTACATATATGTACTGTGTGCTTATTTGTTAGTGATACAGAAATGTCACAAACTGCAAATCTAGGCCTATTGCAGGTAGAAGGTATATTCTCAAACACAGTTTAAAAGAAAATACATAGATACATGGGATAGTAGGTATTGTACCTGTATTATTAACACAAGAAACATTACACAAAAGTTTAGATTTTAAGTAGTATTTGAGTCGCAGATGAACTGTTAAGGTGTAAGTCGTGGGCTCCTAATCTGTCATTCTAGACAACAAGAATATGATGAATGACACATCTCTGCTGTAGCAGAATGCCAATCTTGGATGTTTGTGATTTTAAATTGTATTTATAAACTGTATATACGTACATTATAACATTTGAAAATTGATGTAGTAATGATCATATATCAACACTATGCAGCAGGTATGTAGTGATATACATTTGCTGCTTGAAATTCCAGCCTAACAAGTACACTCCCAGTTATTAGGAAACATCTAATTATATTTATATCATATACTGTGTCAGATATCTTTTCCAACAACCCTGTGCTTTTCACTTTACACAGGACAAAATCTACAAAGAAATACACGTGTGCCCAACTATTAAAAAAAACTTTAAAAAAACGCAGAGTAACGCAGGAGGAGCATTCAGGAAGCAGGCAAGCTTACAGTGCCTGGTTTAAAATTGGCCTTCTCCCTGCAAATCTGAAGCTATAAATATCACTATGATGCATGTTTACTTTTTTTGTATTTCTGAATGTTGTAAATGAATGGTAAATTGTAGGTATCTGTTTGTTAATGTTGTAGGTTACTGGAAAAGAGATTTCCTGCTCAGACTATTATCCTCTTCTTTCTGTAGCTTGTCTAATCAACTAACATAGCCGTTCCATCCATCAAACACAACTAAATATCTGTATCATCTATTTGGGCGTATAATGACAACCTCCTTTTTTCATGAGAGACGTGAATATCCATCTCTTCATCCACATGTCCTATTTCTCAGGCCGAGATCTTCAAGTGCGACTTCCAAGCAGAGAGACGAGCACGAGAGGAGCTCAACCAAAAGAAGGAAGAGCTGCAGGAAAAACTGAACCAAACACTCTCTGAACTCAATCTCCACAAGCAGGAGAAGATGCAGCAACGGCACACGGAAAATTACAGACCTCTTCCACCAGTTGGTATGCTCTTATCTCATCTGCCATTCCTCTTTACTTCTGTCTTCATGTGTTAAGTCCCTCATCTCACTTGTAGTTTGACTGTTATTGTTTTCACTCTTGGGCATGCTGTGACTAGTGTCTTTTAATTAAGATGAGAAACGCTGATATCTGTCTCCGAATTTAGATATTGATTTATTACTGCCTCTGTCACTAAAATCAGACACTGTCATGCATGTACATGGGGAAATGAAGAGTCAGGTGGTGCTGTGTGATTCCACAGTGAGAATGTAGGTTAAATCCAAACTAGCTGGTGACATAAATAACCTACTTATTCACATTTTAAAATCTAGGTCTGGCCAGTAGTGTTTGGTGGGTAATACTGTAATAATTTTAATGAGAGAGACTGGGCATTCTGGTGTACACTGGAATGTCTCAACTATTATGTTGCTGTACTTTGCTTTTTGTGACTTACTGGCCTGTTTTTTTCTCTGGTAGCAGTAATTCCAGGGGCAGGGATACAACAGCCAAATCGCAATGAATTCCAATGTCCAAAGTGTCAGTACAATGCCCCGGACATGGACACCCTGCAGATTCACGTCATGGACTGTATCCAGTGAGAAGAGGAGAGCCACATATAGAGAATTACGAGCATGATCTGCAGCGATGGAATCCTCTGAAAGGAAATTTAGCGTAAACAATCTAAGCACAAAAAAAAATCAAAGAACAGAATTGTTTTTGTAAAAGAACAGATCTGATTATCGCCTTTGCAACTGACCAAAAAAGAAGATACTTAGCAGTTGCAATGGACATTTTATTTTGGGGCGCTAGAACTGTCCATACTGTACTATTTGATATAGTATATTAGTTAACTGTTAGAAAAGATGTTGTACTGCCTCTCTGTGACAGCGTAGTGTAATGTACTGCACGCATTTATGATCTACATCGCGAGTCTGTCAGTGACAACAGTCCTTTTATAAATGTGCTATTTGTCTTTCTGAATGTGTGGATACTGAATGTGTGGATTCATATCATTGTGTGTTAATATTGTCTGTAATCTTGCTTGAATGTATTAAATACTTTGTACAGACTATTATGGAGAGATTTAAAGATTAAAAACTGATTGAAATTGGTTCTGGACAAACATCACTTTAATGCATCTGAACAAATCTGATGCAGGTTTAATCTGAATGATTTTAAATAAAACAGGTCCCTGACCAAAAATTGCCCAAGAGCCTCCTTTGAAGCCATAATGACAAGTGTGCGCTTGAAAATTATTTTGATACCAGCATTTCAGTCTTACTTCTGACTTTTACCATGCCATCAGGAAGAAGGAATGTCTTCATTGTTAATGATAAATACACTTGTGTACAGATCCGAACGTTGGTGGCATTAGGTCCTTCTTGCAACAGGAAAGATGCCAAGAAGATCTTAAAAAACATCAGCTAAATAACTAGCTGATGTGCAATTACAATACAAAGATTTAATTACTGCAATAAGGACTCCTCTCTACTCTCTCTCTCTCTCTCTCTCTCTCTCTCAACCAGTAACGATCTTTACAAGTAGTAGTAGGAAGGGGAGTTGGATACGATTGCAGGAAGTTTGATCTCTCAATATCTCTCTTGTTTATGCAGTTGGCAAATGCAAACATTTTTCCAGTGACTAGAACTCAGCATTTTAAAACGAATTAGGTACATTTGCCACATTTATGTTTATCCGGAGAGCACGTGCCGGCAGAATCAGTTGTTCGTTGTGTAGCTGTAGGAGCGGCGGCTTCCCCATGATGGCGCTCTCTAATCCTCATCGACTCCATGCTCAGAAACATGACGTGTCTGTGTGTATTTCATTGGATGTTGCTCTGGCTGCTCTTTCCTGTCTGAAGTTGCTTGCTTTGGGTTCTCGCGACCAACTAAGAAGCAAAATGAGGCGAATAATTGTAGCTGTTTTGGCTTTCTGTGTGGCTTTTTGTGCAGGTGGATATGTTTTTTATATTTTACATTTTTCTATTTGTGACATTTCAGCGAAATTCTCAAAGCTATTCGCTATCTAGGTAGACTTTTAAAGCTGCTAAGGCTGATAATATATGTGTTTCTAATATAATACCTTCTTGTACTGTAAAGTTCATTTAACGTTCAAATAGATCTAAATATTGTAAGCTGCGGTGTATGAACATTTTAGCAAACTGGGTAGGTAATTAGAGTAGGGGAATGCGAAGCTTACTTAGTATGGGGGTCTTCCATGGCTTGAATAAACAATTCATGTTTGTGTAAAAAAAAAAAAAACTGTTTATGTTCTCCCAGCTGATACTTGCACAGAGCCGGTGATCTCCACCTCATCGTACACAACAGGTGATGCAGTGATCTCCTCTGAGACAGTCTTCATTGTTGAGCTGAGCCTGGCCTGTGGAAATGGAGCACAGGTAAAAATAAATAAATACAATGTCGTTTTTAAATATAACGCTTGCCCAGCTGGTTGACCGCGGTTAAATTGTTTGTCTGAATTCCGGTAACATTATAAAGGCACGCCTAGTGTGTGTGTGTGTTTTTCAGGTTCCATTGTGAAAAACACGAAACATAAACATTGTGTTTTCTAACTGATTCCCAGATGTTAATGTGTCCATGCTGACCTTTAAGACACGTTAGATAAGATTTGCCTTCCCCCAAAAAGATTAGATTTGTAACTGTTAGGTGAGTGAGACATTTGAATGTTTGTCCATGATTAGGAAGCTCTGCCCCCCTGTGTTTATAAAATGACTGACAGAAGGCACATGCAAACACAAACCGGGGGTCCAATCTAAACCTATTTTGTTAGAAAAGTTAAACGTTTGCTAAGGACATGGCTTAATCATTTTTTAATCATCTGTCTTCCTCATCTACCTCCTACTACCAAATCAAATCAAATCTGTATCATTACCTAACAAGTTCTTCTGCCTCTCTCTGCCCCTAGAGTGTTGCCCTTTATGCAGATGTTAATGGCAAACAGTTTCCTGTGACCAGAGGTCAGGATGTTGGAAAATATCAGGTACATGATGCCATATGTAGGTTCATATTAAACTTGACTTTTGCCTTTTGTACACACAATTCACCTGATTATTTTCTTGTTGGCAGGTTTCCTGGAGTGTTCCACACAAAGAAGCCAGCTCAGGCACATATCAAGTGAAGTTCTTTGATGAGGAGGCTTACAGCACCCTGCGAAAGGTGTGGAATATTGATTTGAATCTTTATTTTAAATGTTTGATATATGGAAAAATAGTATTTGACTTTCTATGTTGGATAGTGTTGCTAATGGAATGTACAAAGCCACTATTTTCATAATGGTGCTGATGATAAATATTGTATTATTTCAGGCCCAGAGAAATAATGAAGATGTAGAAGCAATCAAGCCTCTGTTTTCTGTCAATGTGGAGCACAGGGTGAGTAACATGGTACTTTGTTTTTCAAGGGACATACAAGCATGGTTGTATTGACGTTTAAACTATGTCTTTCAATTGAAACTATGCTTTGACTTTATTTCAGGGAGCATGGAACGGTCCTTGGGTGTCCTCTGAGGTCTTGGCAGCTGTCATCGGCATTGTTCTGTACTATTTGGCTTACAGCACTAAAAGTTCAATTCAGGCATAAATATTGCAAGTGCTAAAATTGTGTTAAAAACTTGGTCATGTAAAAATACTTCAGAGCCAGCCTTTAAGTATTTCTTGTACCAACAAGTGCTCACATCAAAAGTTTTCTATGTAATTGTTTTTCAAGTCGATAGATTTTTTTATGAAGCAGTTGGCGGAAGTCTGAGTAATAACCTGTGTTATTAAATGTGTACTTGATGTTCTGAGGACACATTCTGGCTTTTGGAATGTCTGCTTGTCAATGAAATTCATTGAATAAAAATGAACATTTTTAATGCTGTCACATTTATTTATTTATTTTATTTTTTGCCACACGACCACAAACTCATTTAGCAAAAGAAAGTTTCATATGTTTGTTGTTCCGACTGGCCAGTTGTGTGGCGTCGTTAATAGCGGGACAATACCATTTTAAAAAAGACGAGGGGGTTGAATACTATCAAACATTACCAATTGTGTTGTGTTTAGATTTAGTGATAAGATTATTTTGAAAAGTAAGATTTTGTATTGTGTTTGCTAATAAGAGAAATAAATAATAATAATAATAATAATTATTAATAATAATTTGTTAGTTTAAAAACCGCAAGTGCACGGTAACTACCTGTCTTTGGCTTGGAATGGTATCGACCGAAAACGGTTTCTGACTCTATCCCAAATGCCTGCTTACTCTCTATACAAGTGCTCTACATAGGGCATAAAATAATGGTTTCTTACTCCATTTGTAGTACACTCGATATAAATTAATTTGAGATTAAACATTGTACACCACAGCCAGTATGCTACAGCCGTTTTTACATCATCCATACACTTCCTTGTAGGAAACGACATTTACTAGTTCACGCTGTGCGTTATTTCGCCGTCTGAATGAGAGGCGACTAACTGGCGAGAGCAAGACATGTCCGTTTCGCCACCGTCGGCCGCTTCGGCAGGATACTCGTCCTTTTACCCGGCCGGCTACCAGGCTCCAGAAACCCATGGCCTGGACCGCACTTTTCGGCTCACGGCCTTTTCCGATATGAAAGGATGAGGGTGCAAAGTCCCGCAGGAGACACTGCTCAAACTCCTGCAGGGACTGGAGCCCGAAGCTCAATCAGGACAGGACGGAGCGGAGACAGGAGCCAGGGACGAGGCCTCAGAGTTCAGTCAGCTAGCCCCCGTCTCACATGGTCCCCGGTTAGGTGAGTCAGGCTACAGTACACCATCACTCTGGACTGATCGTCCGAGTCGTTAACTAGAGAACAGTAGTAGGGGACACAATTGTAGTGCAGCTTATGAAAAAATACTAAAGAATTTTAATATATACGTATATTGTACTGGGCAACCAGTGTACTTACTAGACTAAAACACCAAGCTGTAATGGCCTTTCAAAATATACATCTGGTTAGCCTGCTATCAGTATTATATTGTCTAGCCGGTAACATCAAAGCCGGCTACAGCTATATGCAGCAGACTACACTGTTCTTCCAGCTCATCATGCCAAGGAGATATGTTCTTGATCATCATAAATATTTTACTATTTGCCAAACTGCTTACAAGTGTCCAATGTTTAAACAGATTCCATCTGGTCATTTTATAATAGTCATTGTGTAATAACCGAGAAGTACAAAATCAAACAACAAAAAAACGTCCTATGCATAATAACTTTACGTGCAAATCTATCTATCTATCTATCTATCTATCTATCTATCTATCTATCTATCTATCTATCTATATATATAATACACACACACACACACACATATTTATTTATTTATTTATTTATTTTTAATATTGTGTTTTATTGTTTTGATTGGCTTAATGAAAACAATTTAATTTAAGAAAGTTTCATTTCAGTGCTTAAGGTGAATCTGGACTGACTGATAGTGGTCCAGTACACCTGAGCTATACACTATAGAAGAAATAATTCATTAACAGCTTGACAGCAGCCTGCTTTATTCAAGCAAATCAGCTTGAAGCTTGTGACTTCCTGATAATGATAGCAGTCGATTTTCATAACACCTTCATAAGTAAACATTAAAGGTGCTTCAAACTATCATGCTAACATGGAATTTCGTGTAAAAACGTGTTTGTGTTGCAGGCATTGGGATGGATTCCTGTGTTATTCCTTTGCGTCATG
>JAOTRN010000019.1:9227705-9244528 GCA_028566695.1 Bagroides melapterus
GTGTGTGTGTGTGTGTGTATATTGAAAGAATTAAGAAGTTTTACAGCTTAGACTCAGGAATCCGTCAGGAATTTAACTGATCTTAATCATTCTAGTCAGCAGTTACCTCAGAGTCAGTATTATGCGAGTATTGTGATTGGTCAGTATCAGAATTAAACCTGGAGTTTAATTAAGACCAATATTACATCAGTGATTAATCAGTATCAGTATTCAGTCAGTAGTTTAAGTAGAACCAATCTAGTCTTAGTAATTATAAGTATCACTGTTATGTCAGTAGTTTAACTAGAATCAATATTATGTCCATGATTAAACAGTATTATTATTAACCAGTAGTTAAATTAGAATAAATCTAATCTTTGTAACTGGTTAATTAGTATCAATATTAAATCAGTAGTTTATCTAGAATCAAGCTATTCTAAGTAATCTATTAGATCAGTATCGATATTATGTCAGTAGTTTAATTAGCATCACTATCACCTCACCTCAGTGGTTTCATTAATCATAGTGAATATTAAATCAGAAAATTCATTAGAATAACTATTATATAACGACTTGAAGCATATAGGCAGTAAAGTAATTAATCATTCAGTCAGTGGTAAGTCTGGTTTAATAATTATAAATCCTTGTGACATCAACACTAAGTTTGTATTGTGGGAGCTGTCTGCTAGCATGCACGCTAGCTTGTCACAGAGGTTCCAAAAATACAGCTGCAGATGTTTGCCTACTTTTTTTTTCAATGTCCCACAAACTTACTGTTAGCATTCAAAATGATTGATTTATGGTGCTGAGTCTGTGCTTCACTTTTTACTTTTATTTATATTATTTTAGTTATTTTTAAGAGAATGTTTGTACTTAAGCAAAGAATATGATATTTTTCTTTTTTTATGACAATGAGAATTTGAACACATACAGACATTTGTATAGATTGTCGACTGCTTAAATCATTGATTTCTTTTTTTTCTTACCACAGATTTTTGACTTTAGTAAATTGTTAATATATATGACAGTTTATGTGTTACTTACAAGCAGGGTCAGTGCCAGGAACAATGTCTTCCCCCTTTTTTTATTCCCTTAATTTTTTTTGTCTTTCTCTTACAGATTTAGATTCTGAAGAACAGCCTGAGAAACCGTATTCTCACAATGAACCTGCCAATCTCCTGAGGATTGATCCGCCCACATCAGAGATGCCAAGTTGAGATTTAGAGAAGAATAAGTACATTAGTTTTGACAGATTCATTTGGCAGAAGAATTAATCACATTTCATGGTATGGTGAACATATGGCAATACTAAGACTTGTAACTTGAATATCCAAACACAACTCATATTATGTTACTGAACATGATTTAAACACCTGCTCTTCTGACAGAAACCGTACAGGAAAAAATTAGAATGAAATTCACCAGCTGTATTTTTTCTTCACTTTTTATGAGCTTAAACAATTTGGTATAAGCCAAACAAAACAGAGATTTCCACCAAGTTTCGTTCTTCCTCCTACCGGGTCCTCATAATCTATCTGTCCATCCAAGAGCTCAATAACAAAAGGAAACAAATGGGGAAAGAGCGCTATTGTTTTAGATGTCGAAATTGTGCTGTACTGGAGCAGGAGAGCTGGACTGAATAAGTGGGAGATCTGTGATGTTTGGGTAAGTACTGACCCTCAGTGGTGGATTTATGTGAACTTTGTTCTTCCTCACCCTGACCACAGAGACACTGGCATGGTTGGACTGACCTGGTGCAGCGTCCTGTCTTTTGTCAGTGTGCAACAGACTTCTTTCTCACATCAAAGGCTGAGTGTGTTTCCATTATGTGTTATGTATGCTCCGGTAATATGTGTGCCATGTATCTAAGAGAGATTTGTTATTTCTTCTTCTCCTCTTCTTCTCTTTTTACTCCCCTCTTTTTTCATCATTATTAAACAGCATTTAAGGAAAATTTTATTAATATTTATAATTAACATATGATCTTCAGTGGCATTAAAGATTTATTTTTTAATAAAATTTTGAGCTGACTTTTTCCCCCCTCATTAACATGCTGTACTATTTTCAGTTTGATGAACAGGGTTTTTTTTTTTACATTACCCACAATGCTGCTTGCAAGCCTGCTGATAGTGGAACCAGTGGGATTTATTCCTTGCTTCATTACTATCTACAGAGAGCGATGCAGCAGTGCTTTAATTCTTTAGTATTTTTAGCTCTCTTACCTCTTTATGAGACCACTCTGCTCAAACAGATAAAGTTTTAAATCTTAATCTTTCATGTTAATGGTGCCGTCAACACCTTGGTGCTTGTTGTCTCTAAGAGCACTATCTACCTGAGCAGAGTCGCTTGTGCAGTTTCATCAGATAGCTGCACTGCATTCTGAGTTCAACATGCTCATGATGTCTGAATTATGTATATACTTGCATACACTAGCATGTATACAGGTATTTTATTAATATCATGTTCTCCTAACTGTAATAGCTCCTGCAATGTCTCAATGTGGCATCAGGCCAGCAGACCTTCACTAAAATGAATGAAAATGTATAAAGACTTTAGAACTTTATCATGAACACATCACAATTTTTTTAATATAGTGAGTACATAGTATGTTAACATGGTGTGTTTTATGTTTCATGGTGGACATTACCTTCAATGCAGTAGTATGAGGAGTTATTTTCTGTTTTCTGTTCCTTTGCCTTTTCAACCAATTATTCTCCCTCGATCCATTCTTGTTTTTACACACATTTTCTATTAGTTTTACTATAATAACAATCTGATTCAAAGCTTAAAGACTGATACCTAAATAAAAAGCCGAGAGTGTAAGGGTTAAACATCAATAGCAGACTGCTTACCTCAACAGAAATACACTTTATATTGATGTATGTCTGGTTTAACAAGTTATATTGATGTGCTGTATGTCTGGTTTAACTACTTTTGTAGGCACTAGGCATTGTGGTAAAAATACACTTTTCATCAGCACTCATCAGCTGAGTGGGAGTACGTTTACACAACAGCAGTGCTAGAGAGAACAAAAAGAGAACCTATGTTAGATGATTCCGGATGTATATGAAGAATTTTATGTTTCTACTCATCATTCCTTATTTTGTTTTTTATCCAAAACAAAGTTGGTCTTCTCCTACAGTTGCTGTTGTGTTCTCATTATCATTGTTATTCTAATCAGCTCTCCCTCCATCCTCTCCAAATGTTACTCTACGTTTGCGCGAACTATACACCAAGGACTCTTTGTTCAAACACACATTTGGTGCGCACATGCTTGGAACTCATGTAAATCAGATGACAAATGAGAAACTCTACTGGGTTTACTCAAACTGTTGGCAATGGAATGAATCTTCTGAAGGAGGGGGCCACGTCTGTCTTCAGCGCCCCAAAAAACTACTCTCGGCATGGGCCGTTTCCCAACTCTTTGCTGACCTTCAGTGTCACTGCTGTGCAAGAGAGTGTTCTGGAGCCAGGTTTAAGATTTGCACTAACATTCCTGTTGCTCCGTAGTTATATTAGGTTCTTTTAATGTTCTGTCAGTTAGATAACAACTTCATTTTTGTCATTACGTATTAGTCTATATCCAGGATGTGTAGATGCCTTGACCCTTCCCACAGTAACTATGTACAGAATATGATGTCTGGGTAGATCATACAATGTGTTCCACTTGGGGCTTGGTTTTAAATTCACACACTAAATTTTATATACTCTCTCTATAATGCTTACTTTGAAATCAGAAATTGCCTCTCAGAGTCATTATATCCTGTCATTTTAGATTTAGAGAACACTGAAATAAATAAAATATATGGATTTTTCTTAATCCATAATGATGTGAAACCGTCAAAAAGAAACTTTTGCAATTAAATAAAGAGAGATATTTTGTCATTATCGTGAATAATGATTGCTGTATATGATGATATCCATTGATATGCAGAACAAAATCATCTGAAATATGTCTATTTGATCCAAATATAAAGGTCAAACATGTAAACGTATGTTTGATCACAACTTATAAGTTATTTACCCTAAAATTCTTCTAAAAAAAAGTTTCTAAAATTATTTGTGTTGTGTTTTGAATGTAATCTTTGCAGGCATATACTCCTATACAGCACTCTGACATGACTCTACATAAACATATGCATATGTCAGGCACATAAAAAGGTAAAGCAGATGGACATTAGAATGAGTTACTGTTCAATTATGGGTTACAGCCATTTATATTTTGTGGGTTGTCCCCTGAGGGTCTTTTTAAATGGTTTGTCCCAGGCTTGGGCAAAATGCAAAGTAAGCCTGATGGTGAGCCATGTTCTGTTATGTATGGAGGATAAAAGTAAGGGTTAAAGGTTCGGGATTGTAAAAGCATATGGAAGCCAGGTTTCGCCACAGGCATGATGTCATCTTTACTTAATGTTTAGGGAATTCATCGTTATTATAGTGTGTGATGTTTTGGAAGATCTACAGGTCCGACATGGCTGTTTCTTCTAAAATATCTATAAATGAATAATATTAAATGACTGATATGTGCATTGCAGTTCTTAGGGGAAAACAGAGATATGGAATTCTGGAATCAAGACTGCTAACTTGTTTCCAAGTGAAATGTCATTCCCATGTTGGGCCCCAAGCTATGCTTCCACTGACATTTTATTAGAAAACACATTTTAAGCAAACAGTAGATTTGTCAGCATTCAAGAAAGCACATTAATTCTCCCTAGTATACTTTTTAGGGTAGATTTTAGGCATGCATATTCCTCATTTATGCATTGACAAAATAAGAGCTTTGTTAAGATAAAAGATTAAAATAAGAGCTAAGAGCTTGTTTTTTTATGCAACATATCTGTTCACCGTGTCCCCTTCAAACATACACACACACGCACACATACACACCAAATCACTTTCAGTTAAAGCAGTGCATCCACATAAGCTTCATCACTCATTATTTGATTAATATATTGTGGGATAATTAAAAGAGGTAGCATCAGCATCATCTTCTCCCCCACTTCAATGCTGCTTCATTATGACTATATTCCATTGGTGCCTTAGTGAATAAACCTGTCCTCATTCTATGAGTGCTACAGTAATTACAGCCAGTGTCTACTTAAGCTTATCTAAGAGAACAGAATTATGCAGCTCACATTGCACACGTATGCACCACCTTCAACTTTTCCATGTGGGCTTAATTGTGATTATTTACAGTTGCGGCATTTGGCAAACAAGCTTATTCAGAGCAACTTACATTTTATCTCATATACAACTGAGCACTTGAGGGTTAAGGGCCTTGCTCAGGGGGCCAGGCAGTGACAGCGTAGTGGACCTGGGATTTGAAATCACAATCTTTCACTCAGAAGTCCAACACATTAGTCACTAGACTGCTACATCCCCATTATTTGCCATGAAACTGCACATTAGCCCATAATACTAAAGTGGGGGCTTGATGTGATTAGCATGTTTGCTTTGTACTTCCATCCTGTTTACTTGGAGTTTCTTGTTGTGATTGAATAAATATTCACCCCTTTGCTGTGAGATTCTTAAATTAGTTATGGTGCAACCAGTTGCCATCAAAAGTCACAGAATTAGTTGAAAGGAGAGAACCACAGGGACATGTTTTCACTCAGCAAGCATATGGGTCTCTGGTCTGATGAGACTAAAGCCATAGGACAATGTTCTTCCTTTGACATAAACGCAAAACTGCTCATCAACCTTCAAAGCACTAACACTCCATTGATGCCTGGTGATGGTAGCATGGTGTTGTGGAGTTCTTTTTGGCAGCTGGAAAAACACCTCCAGTGTGTTGCATGTGATGTGATGGGAATATTTTGGGATAAATGATCTCAGGTTGGCTTTAAGTCCAGGTCATAATGAACGTGGCCTCAGGGTGTGCAGTTTCCTGCTTGCTTATGTTCCCATTAAGTTCCATTAGTGCCTGGTTTGTGTCTGCTTGAGGAGGGATGTACACAGCTGTTATAATAAGCGCTATGGTTCCTCTTGCTAGCCAGTATGGCCAACATAAAAACATGAGGTAATCCAGGACAGAGGGACAAAATGACTCGATAGAATGTACATTCCTTTGATCACATCTCAAGCTGTTGATCATAAAATCCCTGCCTCTGGTTTTCCCAGAGTGGTCATTTGTCCTTTCCACATAGTGTATGGAGAACTGTGTGAGCTTGTCGGTCGAGTCTGGAACCTCTGAAGATATTGAGGTTTTTGTATGGCAGATAATGCAGTCCCTTGTTTTTTGATGGTAGTAGATCCACACTCTCAGCTCACAGCACTTGATTTCCAAGGATATCATTGTCTTGTGGGGATGGTTTTATTCAGCAGGGACTGGGAAACTGGTCAGGGTTGAGAATGAACTGTATGAAACCAAATACAAAGTAATATTAGAGTTTCTACAAAGAGAAGTTTTAAGAAGAATACTTATACAATCAACAGATATTGGTTTTGGAATTTGGAACACCAACTGGTAAGAACCCTGATGAAGTCAATGAAATTAATGATTTAACTTAAATCAAGCCCAAGGGGATGAATACTTATGTAAGGCAATGTACAAACCCTCCTCAGTCCTTATACCAAGCTTTCTCAGCCATCTGAAAAAAAGGTGGTGATGAAATTTCTTAACCATTGCCTCACTGTGATTGAACCATGTGAAGTCCTCAGTGGTATAAACTTGAAGCTGCTCAACTGCCGTGCTGTTGATGGTGATGGAGTTTTGCTCCCAGCAGCATCGCCTCCTCTCTGACCCTCAACACTATAGCTCCTTGATGTTCCTGGCACCAGTGTGCCAGAGTTCACACCTCTACTCTTCTCTCCTCTCTCATCAATGTTGATGATCAGACTTGCTGTTGTTGTGTCAACTGCAAATGATTGAGCATTCTTGCTGTGTGTGGCCACATAGTTGTAGGTGCATAAGGAGTACATAAGAGATCTGCTCTGTGGGGCCACAGTTTTGAGGGTCAGTGAGGAGGTGATGTTGCTGAAAATTCTGATCATCTGGCATCCAGCTGCACAAGAACTGTCTAGGCCCAGAGCCCAAGGCCCAAGGCTAGTCTGGAGGGCTCAATGGTATTGAATGCTGAGCTGTCCACAAACAGCATCCTTAAATATATTTTCTTTGACCAGGTGGAAGAGAGTGGTGAAGGCAACAGCATTGTCGGTTGTGCGGTTACTACAGCAAGCAAACTGCAGTAGGTTGTATGAGGCAGGGAGCACAGAGCAGATGTTGTCTTTGATGGGTCTCTCAAAGCATTTGCTGAAACAAGGGGTCAAAGCAACAGGGCATGAGGGCATTCAAGCGCATTCAGGGCATTCAAAGAAACCTTAGCTTTCTTTAGAACTGCCACAATAGTGCAGACTTTGAAATGTGTGTGGAGTACAGACAGGCAAAGGGAAAGGTTGAAAATTATTATTATTATAATTCAATCTAATTGGCTTGTGCATAATTTAAAGACACGGCTGGGAAGCTGTCTGGACCTGCAGCCATGCTGATATAGCGTTTATTTTTGTTATTTGGTGATATTGTTAATTCCTTTCTAAATTTTTTTTGTCCTAGCATTTTGGTTTTATGGAGGGCATAGTAAGCTTGTTTTGCAAGATTACTATGGTCAGTAAGCAGATTTTTATGTATTTAGGGCAATGTGAATGTTTGTCCATGGTCCCGGTTTGGGTAGGTCTGAATTGTTTTGGTCAGCACAACATCTATACACATGTCACAGTATTTGAGTAAATTTGATGTCACCATTAAAGGCAAAAATCTTCCAGTCCATATACAGTACAGGCTGAGTAGAATCTGATTTCTTTTGCCCAACACTTAATCATTCTGGGGTCAGTTTCTTCCTGTTTTAGCTTATGCTTGTAAGCAGGCACAAGAAGAATGGAAGAGGGATCCAATTTGCTGAAAGGTGTACGAGGGAGGGATTTTTAATCCAAAGCCCAGTTTCACCATGTGTTGTATGTGATTTGTTGGAAATATTTTGGTATTGTTCTGAGGTTGGTTTTGTTGAAGTCCCTGGCCATGGTCTCAGGGTGCACAGTTTCCTGCTTTCTTCTGTTCCTATACTATTCCTTGAGTGCCTGGTCTGTGTCAGATTGAGGAGGGATTTACAAAGCTGTGATATTAAGTGTCATGAATTCCTTTTGTAGTCAATGTGGTTAACACATAAGTACAAGATATTCCAGGTCAGGGGAGAAAAAGAACTTGATAGACTATATGTTCCTTCAATGATATGCTCTATCTGCCTAGTGCATGGAGAACCCTATAAGCCTTAGTCTGGAACCTCCACAGACATCCTGGTTTCATTAAGGTGGATAATGCAAAAGTTTTTAATCTATCATTGGATGAAGATTGGTGCTGTCAGTTCACAGAGCTGGGTGAAGTGGATGTCCAGATGGCTTAGGGTTGAGGATTCTGACCCTATTTCCCCTTTTTTCCAACTGCACTTTTGGGCGGGTCAGACAAGGGGCATCATTGGAGCATTTGTAAACAGCAGGGTGGCATTGAAAAAATCAAAGACTGTTTTTTAAAAAATGAAAATGTTTTTTGTCTTAGATAATGAGGCTGATGATTTCCTGCATGAAACACATAAATAATGCAAAAACTAAAAAAAAGGCCAAACTGGGTCTGAGCTCACAGCACAGCAGCTATACTCTGTACCATCTCGGAACTTGCATTTTACTGAATGTACAGGAATGCATCCATAATCGTAACCAGTATACAGTAGTGTATATTCTAACTAATAAAGTGGGAAGTGTGTCAATTATGTCATTAACACTGCACTGGCAGAACAGACTTAACCTTTGACTTCACCAGCACTGTGAAAAAAGCACATTGTCATTAAATGTCTGCTGTCACTACAATAGACAGTAAGGAACAGGATTGATAAGGAGTGATTCAGTGATTAAGGTGCATTTTAGCTTTTAAAATCTTAATAAATGTTATTATGGATTGACTTGGAACGTTTTTCTATATATGATCTTTGGAAAATTCAATCTATGCATGTTCTATGCTATATCAGAATAGAAGAATTCTAAAAAAAAATGCATCTCACCAGACAAGATGATATTTATGTCATTATCACCGAACCACTGTATATAAAATATTATGTTACAGTTACCTCTATAGGTCAACAGTCATTTTAGATCGGACACAGGTCTATAAGCATTCACTTTTAATTAAACAGAGTTAGAGGAGACAGATGGCTCACTCTGTGGGTATATAAATCCAAAGAGTCATAAGGGCAGCTGAGCAGGGAGGCTGAGAGGTGAATGGAGATGATAAAGATTAATAGATCAATGTTGAAGGGGAGAAGTGTGATCTCTCATCACATACAATGCCCAGGAAAAGCATGTACAGTACTGTAAGGCTCACGTCATGCATACAAACCTTTCTGGCTGAGAAAACACAGCTGCTATAGAGGCTGCATGCCACACCGTGCTATAGATAGACCACTTTCCAAGAGTGATAAAGCCACTTTTCCCTTTAGTCCTTTGCATAGAGCGTGGTCCTAATATCAGCTGACTTCATTTTAATTAATGAGTCTTCAGTTATTGTCATTAGCAGCAATCAGAATGGGTGGAGATCCATTCTAATCATTCAGTTCCCTGGAAGCCTTTGGAGGTTTTACTCAATGACCCAGGCTGTGTGCCCTGTTGTTTTCGTGTGAGGCAGTCTGCTGGGTGTGATTGGGTTGAGTGGAGCATTGGAAGTGCTTCATTAAGAGAGTCCACTGTTTGCATCTGCAGCATTCATTGAAAGATGATTTCCTTCATTTCCTTCACTTTGTCTTGCTGTGTCATGTCCTGATTATTGTCAGTTACTTGGGTCTTTGCAGTTCACGGCCCAAAGTGGAGATTTACATCACATATGGGAGATGCTACACTGTATAGCCTTTTCAGCCACCAGCTTGCAAAGTCGCTGTCAATTAATCAGTTCCACATTCACCACTCTATTATGTCCAACCATGTTGTCTTGGCAACATATGAAATGCAAGCTGAGTTACAAGAGAAAACATGTAAATTGGAAATATAGAGACCAGATAGCTGTTCTCTTTCTAACAGGAAGAATCTGTGCCTCTTTAGTTTTGGTTACAAGAAATGTTTTGTTTAGAAATGGATATAGCAGGATTTGGTTGTTTACAAAGCCTTCCATTAAACATAATTTAACATAAATTTGAGTATGTCCTCTTCTACTCCTGTCACATGAGGCGCTGCTTAAGGTTGGAGAATAATGTGTTTTGTAGATTACGGTACAAGCTTGACATATCGGCCTACCACACATGCTGTGGATGTGTTGAGGTTGTGCACTGAAGAGCAATTTATCAAATGTACATTAATTGCTATTTAAATAAAGGCCTCATTTTTCAACCATGCCATATTTAACTGTGATTTACTAAAGATAAATGACCAGTTCTCCTTGGCCAAGGTTGGGGGCTAATTTCACATGTGCGGTTTTATGAATACTGTATGTATCCATCCAATATCACATGGGATTAGATGACAGAAGCCTGCATGTCTTTTTTTTGCTTTTAATTGGGAAAGGAAGTGGATGCTAGAAGTATTTGGGAGGTTTAAAAGCATTTTTATGTTTGTGCATCTCTCCTGTGATAAATAGTCATCTAATAGAAAGCCTTTTCAGTAACGCAAATAATTGGACTGAGGAATAAACTCTCTGATTGAAAGCATCGATGGAGAGAAAGAGAAGGCAAACATCAACACCACACACGCTGTTTGTTTCTTTCTGGTAATTGGCTTAGGTCCATCAGGACATGCACGTCCTGGTTCAGGGACAGCTTTTTTAGCAAAAATAATAAGACTCTTAAACATCTGGTGATTTTGTTGCCTCACATACTGCAACTGTACACTGTGTATACGTCATTTATAATACACATGATATATACGCTCACCCAAGACTTTATTAGGGACACCTGTATATCTGCTCATTCTTGCACTTATCTGTCAATAATGTGGCAGGAATGTTCTGCATAAAATCATGCAGCTACAGGTCTAGGGCTTCAGGTAATGTTCACATCAAATACCAGAATGGGGAAAAATGTGATCTCAGTGTCTTTGACTGTGGAATGGTTGTTGGAGGTTGCTGATCTGTTGGGGTTTTCAATTAGAGACATCAAGAGTTTATATTAAAAAGGAACAAAAGAAGATAAATATCCAGTGATAGCAGTTCTGTGGGGAGAACAAATATCTAGCTGATGAGAGAGGACAGAAGAGAACAGCTAGGCTGTTTTGAACTGATATGAAAGCTATTGTAACTCCCATAATCATTCTTTACAACTGTGGTGAGCAGAAAAGCCTAACAGAACACACAATACACCAAACCTTGCGGTCAATGATCTACAACAGCAGAAAACCACATCTGATTCCACTCCTCAGTCAAGAACAAGAATCTGAGGATACAGTGGGCTCCTGTTCAGCAAAACCGGATGGTTGAAGATGGGGGGAAAAAATCCCCTGGTCTTTTTCCAATCAACAACTATGACACAATAAAAAGTTCCTTAGGTCCCATTTATTCCAAACCTGGTGTTTGATATGAAAATGTACTGACACTTTTGGCACTGTATTTCACTTCCTCTTAGCATTCATAGAATTTTGGAGCATTATGTAGGATTTTGTTGCTGTCCTTTGTGCTCTGCTTTAATTCTGTACACGCTTGAAACCTGCCGTATGTAGATAATGCACATAATGATACTGTGCTTTGAGTCTACTGTTGTAATTAGGTTACAGGAGATACAAGTAAAGAGAGTCATTGTGTAACGTACACTGTACTTGTGCACATGACAGCAAAACTGCTTCATAAATTTTCTTCACCAAAATATAATATATAAATATATAATCTTTTATATAAAATAGAACAAGGGTCTTTCTAGATCAAATTGTTGCTGTTGTTCACAGATGTTAAGGCATCATGTTTCAGAAGAGTGCCTAACACAATCAGATCCAGAAATTATGTTTAGGTTGCCATGACACTAATTATTAAAAATACTTTCTTGCTTGATTCAGCCTAAACAGTTATTTCCAACTGTAAGGCTCGCCAGGAAGCTGAAGTGAATAAAAATTGACACAGTCTCACTCATTCACAAAAGGGTTATCCAGCATCCAATGAGAAGAGAATTGCAAGGTTTTTTTTTATTATTTAATTTGCCAGACTGAAGGCCAGAGAGAATTGATATCATGTGGTGAGTGATGTTTCAACATTTTTATACTACAGACATACAGAAATTAGTCTGATTTCAAAGTAGTTGGATGCCACGTATATACACAATATCTGGGAGAAACTCGGAAGACAAGAACAATTTAATATCATATTCCATACCCAGTTGCTGGCTGTCCATAATAAACAGTTGGAGATGACAGTAGTTTGTCTGGTAGCCACCACAAATGAGGAATTAAACTTCATTAAACTTGGAATGTAATGAAGAATTAGTGTCTTATTAAATCTTCTAGACTTAAGTGAGTTTATGTAATGTCCTATGTGGGTAGAAGCCATGTGTGCTTTATGTTCAGGGGAATACACAGGATGGGCAAACAAAGCAGGCAATGGGCAACAGATGAGTGAAATAAAAAAAAAAACCCAGATAAGGAAATAGAATGAAGCAAAGAAGGGTGTGATAATGAGGAACTAAATAATCCCAGAGGAACTGTATTATCGGAATGCTTTCCTTTATGAAACAATTGGTTATTAATGGAGGAAATAGAGGAAGATTCCAGCATTAATAAAGGAAGGAATTTTTATGATAATGAAGGAAAAGGAAAACAGATGGGAAGTAGTGGGCAAGAGATGCTTTGATTCTACGAGGTGGAAAAAGTGTTAGTTACATGTGTGTATGTAATAAAGACGGCTAATGTGTGCAGACAGGTCACGGTCTAAGAATGTTTGAAATGACTTTGGCCTGCAGCAAGAACAAGCAAAAGCATACGGGAGCTACACACACAAACACACAGACACAACACAGGACACATAGTAAAAAAGTAACACACTTTTTTAAGTGCATGCCAAACTCTTGATTAGATTGCAACTCTTGGAATTCTTTCTTGAGTTTGTTGCATCAAAGACATGAAGTAACAGGTGTCTGCTCTTTTAGCCAGCACATAACTACAGCTGGAGTTTTCCAACATAACTGGAAACACACAACATAATCCCACACACACACACACACTCACACAGACACATATACACACACACACACCCATGAAATCACTCACCATTACCCCACCCCCACCCACAACCAGCGCACACACACACACATACACACACAACCATTTGCATCTAGTATATTTCTTACTCTCTGTCAGCTATCCTTTGAAACCTATTTATACAACCATGAGCAATAACTTTAAACTGATTTGAAACACAAGTGAAAATAGCCCTTAGAAATTCCAGGAAGAGGACCCAGTGCTTATCCTTTGCATGAATGAGAGGAAACCCAAGAAAAAACAGTGATGGCAGCATGCTGATCCATTAAGGACAGAACATGTGATCATGGAGAGTTTTATAGGCATAGCACACCTGGTGGGACTGACGAAGGGCGTTGATTCTGGAAGAAATAAGACAGATGGAATGACAGCAGGCATTTTGAGAGGGAGCAAGAAAGAGGAAGCTGTGCAAGTAGGGAAAGAGGAATGGAAAAGGCAGCAGCTGTTTAGGGAAAGAGGGGCCCTGGGAGAGGGCCAGGATGTGCAAAAGTCAAACCACATACTTTAATATTGCTCTCATGGTGCATGGGTGGATTGCTGAATTCACACTGATCTTGTGTGTTTCCCTGAAATCTGAATCAGAAATCAGAAACGTTTGGTTGCCCAAGTGCGCTAGGATTTTTTCTGGCTTACAGTTGTTCCCAGTATTCATAGTAAATGCAGCACACAACTGGGTACAACATATAAGGAAAAAGTCAAAAAGTAGTAACAAAAATGAACAATTTTTAAACTCCAAATTTCTGGCCCAGGCTAGAGATCCTGAGCTCCACTGTTGAAGAGGACTAGGAGACATTGCAGCAGGTCCTGAGGTGCATGGCACATGTCCAGTAAGCACAACATGTTCATCAGTGGGCTTGCTGGCATGAGGACACACAAGCAGCTATGTGTGTAAGTGTGTATATGTATACATAACTAACTGTACTAACATGCATTCTAATACTTTTGATTACATATTTTAATAAGAATAAATAAATGATCTTGCCTCGATGAGCTACAACTAAGTCCAGCAAGAAACTAATTGTTTTCACGCATCACTCAAAGATTTTGTTTCCGAAGACAGCTGCTGTAATGGATTTTGTATCCCTGCAATTTGATATAGGTAAGCATGAAGCTGGAAAAACAGCCCGTTTAGATCGGATCTGGTGTGGATCTGCAATCAGAGAACAGGATTTTTCATCAACTCCAGCATTTAGTGGGTGAGAGAACGGCAGTGGTTGTGATGGCTCACATGGGAGTTGGAGATTCTGATTACATTCAGCTCATGGAATGTAACTGAACTGCCTTCTTCACCATGTTGCACTTGGCACCCAGCACACACAAGCACAACATATACTACAACCTGTATTGAAACTCCTACTGTTCTGGGGATTCTGTGTATGATTGAAATACCAGATGTTTTCTGACAGGACTACTAAAGAAGGCAACATAACTTTTGTATTACTGTATGTATTCTTATACTCTAACCCTCATACTCTGGTGTTCCCAGGACAGCTCACACTCAGGACAGCTCACCCCCCATCTCCTGAGACAAAAATCCACTCTGGTTGGACATAACCACACATGTGCTAAACAAGCCAAACCTACAAGAAAGTTTGTGAGAAAAACAAAGCTATAAAGATTGTAAAATCTCTTACAGTAACAACACAGTCCACAGGTCCTTCCTCTATAAGAACTCCATACCAGAGTGTCCTGTATCCAGTAAACTGTGTTTCCTTTCTTTCCACACTTTTTCTCTGCCATTCCTTCACTGGCAAAGACAAAGTATCTTTTCTTGCCTTACTCAATTGCTTTCTCATTAAGAGGAGGCACTCAAATTAGCTTGATGAACACAGGCCATTTTATTCATTAAAAAAACTCTCCAATTTCTCTTTGTGGCTCTGCTCTTTTTTAAAGTCTTGGCGGCTCCGTACCTCGTGACGTCAAACGAGTCAAAACCTCGTACATGCTCAAGGTGTTTATTTAGATGACATTAAATTCATAGAGTCGATTTGCACAAAGAAATGACACAATATCATCGTGGACATGATCTGCAGGCTATGACAAATATACAAATGTCATCATTACAGAAAATATATCACTGAAAAAAAAAACAACAACAAATGACCATTAAACAAAAATAAACTTTAGGAAATATCAAACAAATCAGCTCTTGTCTCTCCAGTGACTACAGTTTTCTTCTATTTTTTTTAAACCCTCCTAACCTTTGATCTATTTAAACAGTAAACTGAGTGTCAGATTGAGGGAAAAACTGGAGGCATATCTACTAGTCCCTAATCATGTCATATTTTTTATTTACAGACTTTTGATTTGCTGTTATTATTTGTTGTTTGCATGATTGCATCAGACAAACTGCTGGTTTCCAAATGCTCCATTTCTGCAGACCAGCATGTGGACTTCAGGCTTGCAGATATTTTCCCCAATCTATTTTATGATGGAAAAAATGCGTAATTAAACAAATAATAACATTCTGCTTTAGACCAAAAAAATACTACAGGGTTGAGGGTGTGAGATCATTTGGAATTTTAGTCGTTAAACTCAACTTACACTGATTTAAAAATAGAATTTATAGAAATGTACTTTTATGATAGATGTTCTCTGCAAGGTGTTGGGTAGCTGTCAAGAGGCTTCGCCCACGACGTAAAACACCACACGGTGAGAAATACGCAGTGTTTAGCTGCAGCTCAGAGCATGTTTTGTCCATATGTGTGTACAGATGTATGCATTTATAATGTTATGTAACATTTCGGGGTGCTTTGTTATGCTTCCTTTAGTTTAATGACTGAATTTCAGCACCATCTATTGGTAATGAATAATCTGTGGAACAACAGGCATACGTTTAATCAAACAACTATTCTTCAAAGCAAATGTAGCATTCAAATGAAAAAGTATACACAATAAGTATTTTTGAAGTGAGAAGTATTTATTGCACAAAATCTCACTGGCTTAAACTTTATCCACAGTGCTATGTTCATGAAAAACAATGATACGGGGTAGGATAAAGAACTCAGTATGCTATTACTACTGCAGATTCCTGGTAGGAGCTTTTATTTATTTTCCTGAACATTACCACACAATGAGTGTCGGTTTTCTGTAACAGAGTTGTGTAAGCATGAAAGCAGAGTAGACACGGTCTATTTTCCTATCCACATCCAGGAAACATCACCACATCACAATACCTGGTTTTATTTTTCTTTCCTAGTTTACTTCTGCTCGATAGCAAACTTATGGCTTTAGCTGCAAACTGCATTTTTACAAATTAATTATTGTTAGCGTGTAGACCGTGTTTAAGAACTGCAGTGTTTGTTGGTCCAGACGAACAGCCTTAAAATAAATCACACGTCAAGTTATGAACACAGTAATCCTTGGTTCCATGTATTTGTAATAAATCTAATAATAAACCTCGGATTGTACGGTTGCCAAAGGAAGCTTTAAAAAAGGCTGGATAACTCTGAGAGGAACTTGCCAGTAACTTTAGTATCCCTGGATATTTATACAACACAAGACAATTTTCTGTACAGCTAATCAAGAGCTGTCCATTTCCTGCATTCTGCTGATTGAATTCCATGTTCAAAGTGTTTTAAGCGTTGTGTAAATCTACAACAATACAGCACATTTTTTATAAATAGTACACACAAATGTGT
>JAOTRN010000019.1:9251633-9263850 GCA_028566695.1 Bagroides melapterus
GACATCATAAACTTATAGAACAAAATCTGTACTACAGATAATATGGTGCCTAAGACTTTTGCACAGTACTGTATTTAAAAATTAGTACAGGGTAGAATTTACCATTATCTATGTATTAGTTTTTGTTTTAAATAGTAAACATCGTAGAGTGAAACTGACATGATGTTGGCTTTATGTACAGCAGTGACCCTGCGGCGACCTTGTTCTCGGGCAAGTTTGAAGGCGTACTCAGCAATCCGCAGCGAGTTCATCCGTGTGATGATCTTCAGACATTCAACAACCCCTGGAACATTCTGTGGAAATATTAAAAAAAAGTTTGAATGTACTAGAGATAATCATCATTAAATAGTGTATACCAATGTTGTTTTCAGTGAATCTAGCAAAAGTATAACTTTGTTGTTTGTTGATTTGTTTTGTCAATTAACTGTTAAGTAAATATAAAGAAACCTGTAGGTGTATTTGTGTACGTGTGTGCATGACAAAAAAGAGTAAAACTGGCACAAACCTCATGCTCTAAGCTGCTGTACTCTCCTTCTGTATTTTCTCTAATGATGATGATGTCTATGTCCTTGTGTCGGGTTTGGACACCAGGGAGAGTCTGGCAGTGCATCACATTAGCATACAGGTCCAGGGATGTACTGAAGTTTTAAACAAGGGGCAGCTGTGTACTTTTGTACTGCTATTATGTATTTAAATTAATTTCATTGATATAGCTCTATTAGCAATAAACACTGTCACAAATATCTGGAAGTAGATTTAGATCCCTACATAGCAAAAAAAGAGGTAACAGTGACAGGGAAAATCTTCCTGAGATAACATGATGGAGAAATCTTGAGACTGAAAAGGATCACAATTTCTTCTAAGTGATGGGAGATTATAATTATAATTCATTACTCTACTACAACTGTCTTCTATAATGCCAAATAGTAATAAATCCATTACAAGTGTGAGAATCCTGAAAAAAGCAGGTGAAGAGTTTTATGATTAGAGAAGTAGTTCTACAGTATCCTACATGTGGGACTGTCTACAGCAGCAGAAAGTGTGGATTTCAAACTTACTAACAAAATGAAGCTGTTTTTATAAAGATACATTAATAATGATACCGTAGCAAGTTGTTCCTGGACTTGTGAGAGGGTGGAAGTTTGTGATTGGTCTCAATATTACCTAAAAAAAAAGAGTAGTATGAATAACTATAAGACCTACTTGCAGTTAAGAGAACAAATTTTGAATCCTGTCCGCCTCCACAACCACATCCTACCCTTCAGTGCAACTCCGTTGCGTCTGATAGCTGTGACAGCATTATTAATGTCATCCTCCGACGTCGCCGTCGAGTCCACGTTCACCACCTCAAAATCCACAGGGATGCAGCAGAACCTGTGAAGATCTAAATCTGTCAAACTCTTCAAATCTCCCAAGACCTATAGTAAAACTTATTCCCAAACCTGAAAAGCTCCCGGACATGGCTCAGAAGTTCAGGTCCGATACCATCTCCAGGGATCAGAGTTACCGTGTGTCGGCCGCCGTACTTCGCGGGAGGGGGCTGGAGTGCGGGAACAAGAGATAGACTTGCATAAAAAAAATTCAACAAATACTATAAGTAGACATGGGTGCTCATACCAAAGCAAATGTCACTAAAGAATGTTTATGAGTAATGTTGTAAGAGTGAACATCCAAATATTCTACTTTCTACTTAATGGGTGACAATGAAAAAAAAAAAAAACCACGACAAAATCGCACATATATGCCACAGAGATTTGTATTTTTAGAAAATTAACTGCATATTGTTTAGGTAGAAATTAGGCCTATGTTAATTCTTCAGTCTGTAGCACATGTGTGCCATCCACCACTACATTTTGAAGGTGCATTTTGTGTAGAAGTTTCCCTTATTTCATCAATAATGATAGGGTTTAAGCTTAGTGCACCTTTAAAATATAGTGCTACAATGCACTGCATCCACACACAGTACTCACAATAACCTTGCCAGAGATTGACGATGATGAGGATGATACATAATTAAGGTGAGTAGATAAGTGAGAATGTGATGGAGAGAACAAGTTATGTAAAGAATTTGTGCACAAAATATCCAAGTCTGAGTTATCATTATTTTAGGTCTATCTATGTCTATGTTGTATCCATTTTATTAGATATACTGTAGGTGTAATTACTGACTGTAGCTCATACACTATATGGCCAAAAGTATGCGGACATCCAAAAACACCCGTATATGAGTCTTCCCCAAACTGTTGCCACACAGCTGGTAGCACACAGTTGTATAGAATGTCTGTTTGCTGTAGAGTTAATATTTCCCCACACTGGAGCTAAAGAGCCTAAACTTGTTTCATCATGACAATGCCGATGTGCATAAAATGAGGTCCATAAAAGTGTAGTTTGCCAGGTTTGAAGTTTGAAGAACTTGAACAGGTTTGTAGTTTGAAGACCTTGAGCCTCAACCCCATTAAACACCATTGGGATAAATCCTCACTTGACATCAGTGTCTGAATTCATTAATACTTGCTGGCTGATAGGGAACATAGCCAAATCCCCATTTTTCCAAAATCTAGTGGAAAGACTCTATAGTAGCAACGTGGGAATAAAAATTCATGTTAATAAGCATGGTCTTGGAATGGGAACATGAGTGTAATGACCAGGTGTCCACATACCATTGGATATATAGTGTAGGCTGCTGTGGCTCACTTTTGACTCTCAATGGATAAGAACCAGGAGAAGGATTTAACAAAGTTTAGGTTTTAACAACTAGTTACTACATTACAGTAGATTACTGACACATCTAAACTTTAACCAATGAGACCATAATGAAAATATGGTCCATTGAACCAAATATGGACCAAAATATGACCATAATTATCATGTTAACTAAATTGTGAGAGGTTAGTAATAAAGTTATTCTTAGAAATTATTCCTGGATGTTTCCCATGCTCACGTGCACATGTAACATTTATGCTTTTCTAACTTAAAATTGGTTGGAATGTAATAGTAAGAGACTATATTATGTAGTTGTTGTGAAAAGATCTTGATTTATTTTGAGGGATTTTGAAGTGATTGTGGGATCTGCATAATAACATGTTAGATGATGGCATGATTTTTCAAGACAGAATTTTAAGTGAATTAAAAATTGACACGTGCAAGTACAGTGAGATGATTTTCCTGCTTTCAATTACATTAAAAAATGCAACACAATTCAACGCATGTGTCTATACAGCCCATTGGTTCCCAAAGTGTGTTGTAAAAAAACATTTGTGAGACATAAAATGTCAGTGTTCATTCATTTTTAATAATATTATAAATAATATTTCCATGATTATTTCAATACTGAAAAGCTGATATATGCTAAATACATACTGATATTAAAAACAGGAAAGAACACAGAAAATGGTAGAACACTTACAGTGTAAGATGACTTTTCTCTTCTGCTGCATATAAGTGGTCTTATTACCTATCATTCCGTGATAAGAGAGTGACAGTTATAGAGAGACTGACATTAGTTACGTTGATAAAACTGCAGTTTCATGTTTTTGGGTAATACTGAAGCACTATGTTTACAACGCACTACATTAGTCCACAGAATGACATGATGTAGCAGATATAACAAGTCGTATATTTGCATATTTGCATGTGGTTTGACTTCTTTTGAGTCGGTTGTAGAGAGCAAGTTTAACAGTAGCAGCCAGGGCTCAAAAACACCCTTTGGCGTTTAGGAGGAAGTAACAGCTCACAAAATCTCAATGACCTTGTAGACGTGGTCACGTTAAACCACACCAGTGACGTGAACATGCGGCTCAATAACCGAACTAATGAAACACATGAGGAAACTTATACATGGTAAACCATGACATCGACGTGCTGAATCATTAGAAAAGCCTTACATTGACCGTGTTGCCCTTTAATCCCGCCAAGGGCTGGAAAACCTTGGAGAGCGACAGCACTGAGCTAGCAGATGACATCTGGCTTCCAAATATCAGAATGCAAATAATAAAGCAAAAAAGATCCCTACAAACAGTTCGTTAGCAAACAAATAAACCCAATAACGTAAATCCGTTTCACGATCCGTACAAGGACAGTCCTGAAGGATTGTTTGGCTTTTGCAGGACACTGTTCCATTAGCGCCACCTGCTGTCATAATTTAGGTACTGACGAAACTTTTATGAACCTGAAGGCACCACGACCACAGAGAAGAAATATTTGGTTTATAATGCATAGCTTACGGGTACTTTTTGTAAAGCACCTAATTGCTTTTTTACATCAATAAATCATGCAATATTTTATACTGTGTATAAATTATGATTTAGTCATTCAGTTGTCACTTGAGTGAGACAACACCAACAAAAATCCTCATTAAGTTATATTAACATTTGTAACTGTGAGAAGCAGTAACAGTATATATGTAAACTCTAAAATCTCTAAAAAGTATTTTGTTTTTTTTTTTATTCCACGATCAATCAACCCTTCACCAAAAATTGGAAATATACGTAATAGCTGGCTAGTTCCGAGTGCTAAGGGAACAATGTGTAATTACAAGATTAGTATCTGTTAAATAATAAAGCAGCCTAAAAAGACCTAACATTCCATTTGTTTAAATGGATCGAAAAATATTTCGTCTTTCAATATGTGAAACGCTATTAACATATTTTTTATATATTATAGAGCTAATATATCTCTTTTTAGGCAAATAAAGAAGATTTTTTGGCTTAAGGGGTATGGTTAAAAGAGAAGAGCATTCTAACAAATGAAACAACATTCCTTTATATTGTATTTTTATTCAGTAGAGAGGTATTTGAAAGTTATAACAACTAATCAGATGAATTACATTTAAGTAGTTGACATGACGTCTTTAATCATGTAATTCCATAATCCAGACTGCATTCCTTTGTAAAGTATCTGCTAGTTTATTCTTAGATATAAATATTGCAATATTCAACGATGCTTAGACAAAATTGTGGATGCGAATAAGGTTTTTTTTTATGATATATATGCTCGGTGTGGACATTGATACATAGTCAGCTCAGTGTTTGTAGGCCGCTGTTAAACGGTCAGTCGGTCTAAATTTATAACTTACAAAAATCGACTCTAACCGCTAAAGAGAGTCGTGATCCTCAAATCTTAAAACATATTGCTTCGTGTTACAGATAAACCTATATATTTTTGAATTAACTATTCGCTTTGGACTTTCATTGGAATCTGGGTCACTGGTCAAAATATTGGTAGTTGTAGTTTTATACGCAATCTTCATGATGCTGTTAATTAACCATAAACCTCATGTCCCATAATTCCAATAAACTAACTCCTCCTACTCTCCCCGTTCAAGCACCACGCCCACTATTTCTTGGTCCGCGGGGAAGTCGCAAGATGGCCGACGTCGCTTGAAAGTACGTTCCTCTCCTCAATATGAAGTTGTGAGTGAGATAGAGAGTGAGGGAGCTTACGGTGGCGTTTTGTTTTTGTTTTATTTTAGTTATTTTACTTTATTTTATGTTTAACCAACCATTTCATTCCGAAACGCACATGTCTCAGATTTCTTTAGGCTAGTTGAATCGTCAGTCACACCGGGCTAACGAGCTAAGTTAGCTAGGTAGCTGGTGTGTTCGCTGCAAAGCTGCAGGTTTGGGTTAAATCAGTTGGCTAGCGTCTTGTCGATTTCAAACACATTTTGTTCAGACTACACAATTCAGCGGTTGCAATCAGATACTGTTTAAAAAACTATCCAAACAAATTGACTGGATTTTTTTTTCTAGTCGTAAGTTAGCCACTGTAAAGCTAGTTTGCTAGCATGTAGGATTATATTTTAGACCTTTTCACCGCCGTCGACATCACTAGTGCCGCCGTTATCTCCCAGTGTAACATTGTAAACTTGGTCATGATTTCCCACTAGGAGACATTAAATTTAATCAGTCTGTAATTTGGTAAGGTATAGGTCTAGGCGATAAACTAAACGCGGAGTGAAGAATGGATATACATTGTACATTCAGATATAAACTATAGCCTCGCCCACGACTAGAATTTCACAGATTTACACGCTCAGTAGACACGACTCAATTTTAAATTCTTATAGTTCTCCGCTTCTGTATTCATAAGAAAGATTGGTTAATAAACAGATTTATAACTCTGAGAAAGGGCGTGCTCATCTGCCACATCTACTACGCGCGCGCGCACACAGATTTGAGACGTAAACAGGACTGAAGTACGAAAATATGGGAGTGCAGGGCTTTCAGGAGTATTTGGAGAAGCGATGCCCGGGTGCCTCGGTTCCGGTCGATCTCCTCAAACTGGGCCGTACTGCGAACCGAAATCCTCCACACCACCACCATCATCCCCATCCCCACCATCATCCTCATCACCCAAACGCGCTGCCCGCTCCTCCTCCACCGCCGGCGCGCATCCTTGTGGACGCAGATTCGGGCCTGCAGCGCCTCTACGGCGGATACCAGACCGACTGGGTGTGCGGCGGCGAGTGGAACGCCATGCTCGGCTACTTGGCGGCGTTGTCACAGGCCTGCCTGTACCAGGGCGGCCTTGAGCTTGTCGTGGCCTTCAATGGCACGCTGGGCAAAGAGCGCTGGCCCGAGTGGGCGCGCCGAGCACAGGCCCACAGACAGACGGCGCAGCTCATCGTCAACCACGTGGGCAGCAAAGGTACACCGCCCCCGCGCGCCTGGTTCCTGCCGCCCGCCTGCCTCAGCCACTGCGTCCGCCTCGCCATGTTCCGCTTCCGCGTGCGGGTGAGTGCGCCTCATAACCGGCCGTGAGACATGCCGACAACTCTGTGAGTTACAGAATCAGATTTTCCCCCAAGATTTAAAGTTTCTTAGGTTAAAGCGCCTTCTTCAGCGCCGATGTTCAGTTCTCGAATCTAATTGGTCAGCAGGTGTTGAATCACCTTCTGTAACAGCAGCTCAGACAGAAGATCTTGCTGCGAGGCAAATAACAGGCTTAAGTTACGCTGTACTCGTTTTTATCCGTTATTGTTTCTGTAATAACTTGCTCATGTATAACATTACTGGGCGCTCCACATAATCTAATAATAATAATAAACGTAAAAATATTTATCAAATAAAACTTTAATTCAATCAACGGTGATGTTTTCTGTTAAGAGACATTTATTTAACATTTATGGAAAGAGTCTCAGGTGTCACCACTTTGTAAAGGTCACTTGTTTTTCTTTTTTTTTTTGCCACAGGAGTCTTCAAAGGCTGTTAAGGGAATGACGTTATAGTTTCTATAACCTAGTAATGACAGGAGTTAACAATGGCAATGTTAATTGAAACTGTATGGCTAAATAAACGAAATCGTTAAAACGTCATTCAGTAATAAATTAAATCCAATTTATTGGTAACTCACTGTGTCAGGATTAACACTTGGGGGTGTGCTGCTATAAAAGTGTTTAACTAATGGCATCACAGTGTCTTATTATGGCTCTTTTTGACAACACCTGTTTCTTTACTTTATACCATATGAACCCATAAAGACAGAAGTCAATAAAAAAAAAAAATCAAATGTAAACAGTTTTCTTCCTCACTTTAAATGCCATCACAAGTGTGTAAAGCTGTTTTACGCTGGATGTCATTCTCCCGTTTCTTACAATTAGCATACTATCTTGCCTAAAACATTCATCATAAAGATCTGTTTGCTTTTTAATATAAATTTTAGGAACTATTCAGTATAATACATTGTAATTTTTTTCAGGTAACAGCCTGTGAGTTTGCCTTGGTAACATGAGACCAAATTACATTATAGCTTATTTTCTTTGACAGATATTAACAAACTGCCCAAACTATGCTGAACACCAAACAACTGAGAACAATTTGTCAAAAAGTAGTCTCGTTCATCATCCAAGTGCTTCAGTTTGTTACTCATGAAATTTGTTGAATGCATTTTTTTTTGTCATCCAAAACATTTAAAAATTTAAATGTAATGTCAATTTATTATGGTGTTGATGCCACATGGTAACTAATCATGGGTTTATTTGAATATGGTTGTTCTTTGAATTTTATTTGGAAAGTGGTCAATTGTTTGTCATTCTTTTATGCTGGTTCAGTTTTAGATATTGTTTTGGAAAATGGTATAAACTTTGTTAGCTGTTTTTCTAACAATCCTCAATCAATATTCTTGATGATTCTGGAGTGTAGACAACAGAATCTGCAGTCAAGCAAAATAAATCACCTTCTAGCTTAAGTTGGTGAAAGAGTACACTGGAACTAGAAGGCTTTTCCTGAATCAGAAAACTGCAGCTGTGTCAAGTGTCAAACTAATGTATTATTTTCAAGGGTGGACAAATCACTAGCCTGGGCCCAGAGGACAAGCAGATTATATACCTGGGCTGTCTTTTCACAATCAGCAGCACACTGTAGGCGGAAATGCTGACAAAATGGAGCACAATACAGTACAGTGTAGCACAAGACCTCATGTATCTCATCCAACTGTACAACCAGGAATCAGCTCACACTTAAACATGCCCATCAAAAATAAAGCCCCTTGCCCTTCTGTTTCATTGCAAGCTCGAGTACAATATAGCTGTTTTCTCTTGGTCACAAATCTGATTTTGAATGAAAGTATAACTATTCAAAAATTAGTTCTGTTATGAAATGGTTTAAGCATCTCTGTCCCAAGCTGCATGTAAAACTACTAGGGGTACAAGAATGTTATAACCTAGGCCGAGCTCAAGAACCTTGGGCCTAATATTGTTTGGGTCTCAGGACTAATTTTGCAGCAGCTGTGGTCTGGCTCAGACAGTATTTGAGAAATGAGAACATAGCCCCATGTCAAGTCTAATTGATGACCTGTTTATTTATTAATTATGTCTACTTTTTAAAAGGTACCTGAGCATGCAGTTTATTGATGAAGTGAGAGCTCAAGAGTAAATAAAAATGTTTTATTTGTTTCAATTGAGGAAACAGCTAACAGAGATAAATACCTGGTCAGAAATCTCCTTTGTGTCCTATTTGTAGCACTGAGATATAGGCTACATTGAAGTATAAATGTGGATTACACATCTTTAGAGATTTGCCAGCTGAGATGTCAAGACTTCGACATCTGAAAAAGTAGGTAACTTCCAGCTAAAGGAAAACAGCATGGCCTGGAGCATGCTATTTTCACATAAACCACAGTGATTTGCCAATGGCGAAAATGTTTAGCTTAATATATGAAATACATTTTAATGGTTTAGTAAGACTTAATATTGTGGAACACCTGTGAGACAAATTATTATTTGTTATTACCTGTTATTACTTCACTATAAAGTCACTCCCTGTCTAGAGTCTCTCTTGCTTGTTTTAAAAAAAATAAATAAAATAAAAATAAAATGATCTGCTTCTTAGGAATCTGGAAAGTGAAATACTTGTTTAGCTCTTCTGGTGCTTATAAACTTTGCCCCATTATGGTTACAAAGCACTTACAACTTAGACTCCCTCCATAATTGTCTCCTAAAGTGTCTTCACATGAACAATTGTTTTTTTGTTAAGCAACATGTTTTAAAAATCTGTTTAGTAGTCTTGGATTATGTGGCATGTGCTATACAAGTCCATATATATGAGCTGTTATACTATAGAAGCAAAAATGTATTAGAAGGAATGCATTAATGCTGACATATAATTCATGGTAATGTACAGAATTACTGTCCGAGCTGTACTGCTGTACGAAAATAATGCACACCATCTGACCAATCAGATTTGAGCATTCAACTATGCTAAGGTGTTTAACCTTAAGCTCATTGATTTTACTTACTGCTTAACAGAATCCATAACATTTGGCAAGATTTTTGATTTGTTTTTGTATCATTTTAAATTCACACACTTGGATCCAGTCCAGTACTTGAAATTACTGTTCATTTGGAAAAGAGAATAATATTGCACAAAGCAGGCAGGGAAATTCCAGGGCTAAAGTCCATTTCTCTTGCTTTCTGTAGGTAGTTCAGACCCTAGAGGACCACCACCAGGAGGTGCTATCTCTGTACAGAGACTTTGGATTTCAGGGCCTGATTGCACAGGACTCCGAGTTCGCTCTATGCAATGTCCCGGCCTATTTCAGCTCTCATGCGCTCAAGCTCTCCTGGAACGGCAAGAATCTCACCACTCACCAGTACCTGCTGTCCGAGGCTGCTCGCCAGCTGGGCCTCAAAACCCAGCACCTGCCCATCTTTGCTGCCCTGCTTGGTAAGTAACTTGCAACACAGTTAGCAAGACGACAGTTTGGCCATATGTTAACTTCTGGTACATTTCAGCTTGTTCTGAATGATCTGGTCTAATCTGAAGGATTCTTATTTACTTAGGTAACCACATTCTGCCAGATGAAGACCTGGCTGCCTTTCATTGGAGTCTCTTGGGTCCAGAACACCCTCTTGCCTCCCTCAAGGTGCCATTAATATTTCCTCTGTTAAGTCTGTTTTTATGACTGCTATTTCCATTGTTAACGGTGTAGGAAAATTAGTCCATGCTTCTGTTCTTATTTCTCTACTCATTCTAGGTAAGGGCTCACCAGTTAGTTCTCCCTCCCTGTGAGGTGGTGATTAAGGCTGTGTCAGAGTATGTTGCATCTATTCAGGACCTTGGGAACCTGGATGCTGTGGCCAGAGATGTATTCAAACAGTCTCAGGTACATCTTAATTATGTTCTTTGATTCCTCTGGTATGCTATTACTTTAAAAATAATTAGAATTCATTAATTTAAATGTCATATGCATTAAGGCAAGTTCTTGTTTATGTTGGTACTGAGTTTCCAAAGAAAAGAAATGTGTGGAAATGAGTAACATTATAGAATTAACGTAAATCTGATTAACATACTTTATTTTTTGCGCAGTCTCGGACCGAAGATAAAATTGAAAGATTTAAGAAGGCAGTGGAATACTTTTCAGCGGCCAGTAAACCCAGACCTCTTACCATGGGACCTTCTCCTTACCTCTGTAAGTTCTGTCCACATGGATATGCTTTTTGGAATTTGATGCTTTTGTGAAACTGGATATCTACTACATGTTCTGCAGAGCTGTCGAGTAAATATTGAGTAATTGCTTTTTGACCTCTTGCCTCAAGCTGAGTGCTTACATTTACTGTTTTCCACTTTTATAATTAGATCCTCTCTTCTTGGATTTATTCACAGTGCCAGGTTTTGGGCCTTGTCAGTTTGGTGGTCCTCCAGGCCACATGGGTGCAGTACAGTCTGGGAAAGCCCAGGCAGGATTTTTTTTGTATTTTCTTTAGTATTTTCCATTTAGGACATCATCTTTTGTGGTCTTGGTTTCATTCTTCATTTTTTTGGCAGGTTGGTCCACCCCAGGTGTCAGGTGTTAAGGTGCCTTATCCCGGTGGGCCCTACAGCCCCAGCCCAGCCTCTGCGCTTCTTTTCCAGAACCCGCCTCCACCACTGCAGGAATGCAACGATTCTCTTGTTGGGAAAATGGGTTTTGGCGATTGGTCCGCTCCATATGATTCCACTCAAGTTGGGAACCGAATGCCCAATCACCACACAGCTGCTCCTTCAGGCCCTTCCCCATCACCTTCGTCGTCTTCAGATGGGGAGGAGCAAAATGACACCAGCACTAAGTGAGTTTATTTCTGAACCCTTTAAAAGCTGAGCTCATTGGGTTATCTTAACATGGTCGAACAAGGTCTATCGTTTTTTTTATGACAGCCATACAGAAGCCATGCTTGAAAATCAGAAAGATTCAGGGATGTTTTAACAAAGTAGTAGTGTTTCTCATAGTTTACATTCCAGTAAATCATAAATTTACACTTGTTTGCATGTCATGTTAGATGTGCTACCATGATACAGTGCCTATAGAAAATGATCATGCCCCTTTGAAATAGTTACTTTATTTGTCATACAGCTTGAAATCAAACCCAATTCCAAATAACTTTTCCAGCTTTATTTACAAAGTTGGTCTTACAACTTCAAATGAATAATAGACAAAAAACTATAATAACAGGGTTGGAAAAGTCATCAGTCCCTTGACTTAATACTTAGTTGAGCCACCTTTTGTTTTAATTACAGCCAACAGTCTTCCTGGACATGTCTGTACCAGCTTTGAACACCTTGACTAGGGCTGGGCGATATGGGCAAAAATTCATATCTCTGTATTTTTAGGCTGCATGACGGTATACGATATATATCAGATATTTATTTACAAAAAGGAATATGAAAATTCAAACACATGGTTTCCCTCCCTGTTTACAAATATACAGCTGCACAACATATTTCAAATTATTAAAAATCTT
>JAOTRN010000019.1:9286071-9296836 GCA_028566695.1 Bagroides melapterus
GACTGGTGACCTGTCCAGGGTGTACCCTGCCTTCGCCCGTAGATGGCTGGGATAGGCCCCAGCTGATCCCTGTGACCTGAGTATGCCTGGAATAAGCAGTTATGGACAATGAATGAATGAACACAATGAATGAATGAACACAACATTCATGAAAGGAATTTAAATTCACATGTTAAAAATAAAGAATTAAGTGTAATTAAACAGAGTGCACTGTAAACTATATATATTTCTTAATATATAGTATTTCTGAAAGCATCAAGCGGTAAGTTAAGTGTAAAGTAGTGAGTAAAGTCAATAGAATAGACCGTTGATCTCTAAGCCAAACAGTACAACATATTTGACTGACAGATGTGGAGCCATTCTGCCTCAGTCTGATGTGCATTGATTTCTGAATTGATTTTTCTGCTACAGTTGTATACACAGTATTGTATTAACAGTAGCCTTCCTGCCTTGCAGCCTTGCATTAACTAGACATTTCTTCCTGCGGAACTGCATGAATGAACAGGTGTACTGGTGTTCCCAATTAAGTTGAGCACAGAAAGATCCATTTTTCAGGCTTACAGTGGATGAAAGTTTTTACCCAAATAAACAAATGTTCAACGATGCAGATCTCTTTTAAATGTCATATTTAAATTGGCAATGAAACCCGTTTTTCTTATGAAAGAGAGTCTTTAATTATAAATCTGAGTCAGGTTTCTCAGAAGGTTAATTTTCGGTACCAATTTCCAAGAATGAGGCTGCAAGCCACAATATCACCACCAGGGGACAGCACTGAACCAGTATAAATGCTGTGCAAGTCATTTCGGTTTGAAGCATTTTAAAATGTTCCAAGTATGTTAATTAGTATTGGATTGAAGACTACCTCAAGACCAGGACCTTAGACGATGGAGTCTGAGTCAAGACCGAGCATGAGATAGGACAAGTCTAAGTCCAAATCAAGACTGAGACTAGATGCTCAGATTTATTAATTTGATGGTTCTAGTATTTCTCTAACTCAGTATTATATTGGGGGTTAAGGAGCATGTGTGGAGTAAATGACACAGAGTTTGCTAATTATATAAAAAAAATTATTTATTAAAGTCAGTTGAAATAAATGCAAGAGCACATGTAAAGATTTGCAGATCAAAGCTCATATCCTTTAATTAAATGCCATAATTAAAGCACATTTTTTAAAAAATTTGTTTTGGCTAATGCAACCTTCTGCGCATTACAAGTACTTGTGCAGTATTATTTTGAACGTGAGAAGTATAATGAAACCTTGTGTATAAATCATGCGAAATCTAGAGGTGCTATATAAATCCACATACAGAGACAAACGTTTACATTTTGTACTGTAACAGAAAATACTTGTTCACGGAAACAACATTATGGTCTTGAGTGGTGTTTTTGTAGACCGTGACAAGAGAGAGTAAAATTTCACCCGGGGTTTATGACAAGACTGAAACAACTGATTTGTGGTCTTGAGACCATGAGCGGTCTCAAGTACTACAACACTACAGTTTAATAGTGAGAGAATATAAATCAGACATCTTCATAAAAGGTCCAGCATGTCCTGAAAAAGCAAAAAAAAAAAGGAACACGGAGATGCTGTTAGACTGAAATATCTTTCAAATATAGAGACACATGATTATTAACATATCTTTGTTCATAATGTTTATAATGAACATTATTAAAATTCATTAAAAAGGAGTAATAAGCACTCAAAACCGAAATATAATAATGATAATTAATTTTTTTTTTCTGTGCAATGCCAATATCTGGAGGTAAAAAGCTCCTGCAGATGTCTTGTAGTTGCATGTCTCAGTTTAGAAATGAAAAACCTTTGTATTTCTGCAGACAGATCCATAATTATTTAGGCACTGGCAAAAGATTTGCTGTTTTTATGATTAGAATTTAATGTAATGGTTAGGTGTGTTTGATATATGAATGACTCCTGCCATGTTCATGAAGTACTGTCACACAGGATCTTAATCGGTGCATATAGAGTTACGATAAATTATTTGACAAGCATTCTGAACGGGAAGTCTGTTTCCCAAAAGGGTTTTCTCAACAGCTATTGAACTTTTTTCCAGAATTTTTCTCTAATTTAGTTATGGCCAGTTTCCACCAGTTACATGAGAGAGGGTGTGTGAACGCTGTCACATGATTCATCTGAGGCATGTGAAGTCAGCTGATTGCGTCTTTTCGAACTGTTGCTAATGGAGAAGCATAACACACCCTAACGAAAATGCTATCCTCTACCTTCTGCATGTATGAGCTTATAGACACCTATGATTGGTTAGTGTTGGTGTGATTGATAAAGCAGAGAGATTTTACCAGACCTCTCTCCCTGAGAACACAGACCATTTTGCTCTATTGGACTCACGTGGCTGTGGCATCATTAGGATTCAACCTTGTGCTCTCTGGTTGATATTGTACCTTTAAATAATCAATACAAGCTCAAATGCAGACTTTCCAAGTTGAGTGAACAGTGTGGGAAATGCAGCTCTTTTTATATTTGTCCCTCCCTTTTTAAAGGACCAAACATTTGGTTGCTCAACTGTTCCATGGCTGTATGTTATTCCTTCACATTTCACTTACATTTGAGATCTGTTGCTGTTACCTCTCAATATAAAGTAGAAAGTGCTGTCACTGCCAGTGAAGTAAGCCATCACTGAGCTGAAAAATCAAAACAAACCCATCATACAGATAGCAAAAACATAAGGTGTGGCCAAATCAATTTTCTGGTAGGTTCTTAGAAAGCATGAACGCACTGGTGAGCTCAAGAAAACTAAAAGGTCTGGACAACCTAAAAAACTGGTGGATGATAGAATTCTTTCCTAGGGAAAGAAAAACCTTTCACAACATTTGACCAGATCAAGAATACCATCCAGGAGGTAGATATATCTGTGTCAAAGTCAATCAAGAGGAAAAAAAAAAGACCAGACCTGAGTAAATACACAGTTTTTGCCACAGGCCAGATTAGAGTGTGCACAGACTTCTATAAAAGCCTGTACAGTTCTAATACAACACCTTAAAGACAGAATGATGGCAAGAGAAAAGTATGAAGACGTGAAGGAAATGCTCATGGTCTAAAGTTTACCACCTCAGCTTATAATGTGAGTGTGTATGGATCCCTGTAGAACTGATTCCCTGCTATTTACTGAAGATGTGACTGCTGACAAATGCTGCAGGATAAATACTGAAGTGTATAGAGTTATATTATCTTCTCAGATTCAGTCAAATGCTTCAACCCCCTTTGGACAGTGCGTTAAACTGCAGATGGACAATGACTAGAAGCATAATCCAAAAGCAACCCAGGGCTTTTTTAAGGCAAAGAAGTAGAATATTCCACAGTGGCCAAGCATTTCACTTGCTGAAGGCAAAACCGATGGCAAAAAAAAAAGAAATTGCACCAAGAACAAGCAGAACCTGAAGCAGCTGCAGTAAAAACCTGGCAGAGAACCACCAGAGAAGAACCCAGTGTCTGGTAATGTTTATTGTTCAGACTCCTAAGGATTTTAACCAATTATCAAGTATTTAAAATGACAGTTTAATTATGTCCAATTACTTTTGGTCCTATAAAAAGTGCTGTAATTCCTTCACTGTTCACCTAATTTGAATGTAAATTCTCTCAATTTAATGTCTGCAATTTGAGCTCATAATAATTATTTAATTTTAAGTCCCATATATTGGAATAAACAACAAAATTACAATCATTTTTCAATATCCAAAACATTATGAACCTGACCGTCTCCCTCCATCTGAGAAATACTGATAAAAACGTACTAATCCTCACATAATACCCAGAAACATGTTCATGCCTTTATTGCCTGAACAAGCTCAAATTAGTCCAGAATGCAGAGTCCCATTGTAGCCCTACATAGTCTGTCAGAATAATTTAGCACTAATCACTGCTGCTAAGCAATAGAACAGGTCTTGCTCCAGAGCATATGAGTGTACTCACTATTTATGATCCTGCACACATGCTGCATACACTTACAATTGTGACAGCTTGAGTAGCGAGCAAATACTTTACTTAGAAGAGCTCCAGTCACGGAATAACCTTCCAGTTAGTGTTGTGTTTAAACACAATTCATCAAGTATGTGATATTTAGACTTTATTAGTCTAGGTAAAAGGTACATGATATGTTGTTGTACTAATACAAAAAATATTGACTATGAAAGGAAAGAAACTGGTGTTCCTTCAGGACTCCGTTATTATTTCTATATCTTCAACTCATTCATTCATTCAATCATTCATTCCTTCAGCTTTGTCCTAATGAGTGTCATGGTGGATCCAAATCCAATCCCATCAACGGTGAGCTTAAGGCAAGAGAATTTTCCTGGGTGGGATGCCAGTTTATCAAAAGTTAAACATCCATACACTCATTCACACCTAAGGGCATTGTAGTGTAGCCAATCTGCTTACCTGCATGGTTCTAGACACAGGGTGGTAACGTAAAACCCAACTGAAACCACATGTGAAGACAGAATCCAGTCTAGCACTGTGGCAATGCTACTAACTGCACTTCCATGCTACCCTTTATACCAGCACATTGGCATTTCGTTCTGCTGGTATAATGGAAATTAACATTTTCAAATAATATAATTAAATTCATTATTTTATTGCTGTAAGTTTGATAAATCAGTCAGGACATTGCTTTCAGCGTGAGATGTTTTTTTTTTTTAATTTTTTATATCATTTGGCATAATCTTACACAGGGTTGGTGGATACAAATAACACTTTCAAATTGTAGATGCTTATGAACATGTATTTAGGGCATCTCAGAGAGCAGAAATGGGTTTGGCATCTCCATTTACTTTACATATGTAAACAGATATGTGGGGAAAAAAAACCCTTTTTTTTGGAGAGCTTTTCTATAAATATATTGCCTCTAGAAGGCTAATTAAAGGCACATTCGTAAAGTGTCTACTTTCATATGTGCTATTAAGTGTGCCATGACAAAGAATTGTGAACATAGACACAACCAAATGAGAAAATTTCTTTTTTTTTTCATCATGCATAGTGTAGAAATGGAGAGTATATCTGCACACTTGTTTTTAAACATTTTCTTTTTGTCATTTAAAAAGTGTCATTAGAAAAATTGTCATTACTTTGCTAATCAGACCAGAGAGGGTAAATAAAATGGAAATTTTGTGCAAACTATCCCCTTGCTGACTTTTCTCTAGCCTCTAGTAGTTATTATGTTTAGGAAGCTAGTCGCTGATTTAGCCTCTATTTTTTCAAACACTCATCACTTCTGCTAAATGAAGTGATTTTTTTTTATTACTTGGTTCAGGCTACTGAAGGTCCACATACACCAGATGATGATGGTGTCCTAAACTATTCCTGAGACTGCAGTCTGATTGAGTCCACACAGAAAATCATCCATCAACTGTCTTTTCAACTCCTGCTATGATATGACTTATTCATTTTGCACTCCTTATCTTCTGTGTTCTTATTCATTTATGGTTTTGTATGAGAAGAGCATTTCAAACTGCCTCAGGAATCTTTACTGTGTTGGAAGCCCTCTGATAATCTCACTATTGTACTTCATACTTCTCCTGCTCTCACTCCTCCTACTGTAATTCCACTGTGCAGTGTCTACCAGAGGAAGTTGGGTTCTTCTTTTTGCGACTCAGTTCCTCTGAAGGTTTCTTTAAATGTCTTTTAAAGATTTTCCTCACCACTGTTGCCTTTGGCTTGCTCAAGGGGACCAACCCCAGATTTTTTGCAAAGCAGCTTTTATTATGATGAGTGTTGTCAAAGGCACTATATACTGTAAATACAATGAAAATGAAATTATAAACTGGAGCAACCTAGAAAAATGAATATTAACAGAAATCAGGCTTATATCTTTACATGTAAATGATACGACTGAAACAATTTCAGTCAACTTTGATGTCTTTACAGCTTGCATTTGTTCCAGCATGAACATTACATTTTATATACTGAATTGCTAAATTATTAACAATGATTTTCTCTGAAAGACAAATAGCTAGAAGTGTTCTATCAAAACAAAAGATGTAAAATTCATGAAGATCTGTTTACCTTTAATTAGAGGTACAATTCCATTCGTTTGAGTCTTGAAAGAAAGTATAATGGCATCACTGATCTGGCAAGAGTGAAACACTGGATACAGCCTGTTAATCTCTTTGTTGAACATGTGGACTGTGATTACATGAACTAAAGCCTGATTGATGCCAGTTAATCTGCTCTAAAATGCCAGATGTTTGGCAGTTTTCATAATGCCCATTGGTATTAACTATGCCTCATTGCCACATGTGCATTTGAGAGGATCAGATCCTAATTTCAAATTTGTGATTCAGTGATTTTTGTTGAGAGACATTATATTTTATCACACAGCACTGACTCAATATAATGGCTTAGTCACTTATGAGAAATGATTCCTAATCTTAATATACTTCACACACATTTGATACACAACTGTTCATCTATAATGAGTTGACTTTTCTGTGTGGGCGGTGCTGTGTCCTTACCTGTCCCATTTTCCTGCCACCGCACCTGTTATTTTTCGACCCTGTTTAGA
The DNA here is from genome assembly GCA_028566695.1 of Bagroides melapterus. Taxonomy (NCBI): domain Eukaryota; kingdom Metazoa; phylum Chordata; class Actinopteri; order Siluriformes; family Bagridae; genus Bagroides; species Bagroides melapterus. Next base: position 9,292,605 of record JAOTRN010000019.1, read on the forward strand.
TCAGTGTTAATTTCGTAGACAAAATATTTACGTATTTATTTTCGTCAACGACAAGTTTTCACGGACCAAAACGAGAAGTGATGATGACGAAAACTATCATTTAATTGTATTGACATATTGACTTGGTGCGTGGTGCGGTAACGTACTGATCCACCTGCTGACGCGGTATGCAAGTACACGACATCATCTTGCATGAAATTGGTGTGTGTCTGACGTGAAATATAATGAAATGGCAACAGCTGTGATGGGAAAAGAGGAGAAGATATATGGGTCAATTTCTCGTTTGATGTCAAGACAAACAAGACCTTGTGTAAACCGAGCGGAAACTGTTGGTAAAAACACAACAAATCTAAAGCGGCGTCTGAGGGAATCATTCTGAAATCTGCTCTAGATTTGGTCGACTACAATCTTATGCTATTTAGTTGACGAAAACTAGACTAAAGCTAAAACAAAGCAGATGACTGAAATATGACTAATGTAATTTGGGTCAAAAGACTATGATTAAAACTCAATTAAAATCTGCTGCCCAAATTAACACCGGATTAGATGCTTTATATATCTGTTATCATTGTGACTGTGAGTCATTATCGTTGTTACGCTATATTTTAACGTTGTTGCCATGCCTTGGTTATGTTTGGTTTCATGTTAAATGTCAGTTTCGTGTTTCGTTAATTAAACGGAATCCTGGAATCCTGCATTTGGGTCTGATTTGCTATTGCTAACGGCAAAGCCAACGGCGGAGATCTGCGAACTTTACGCTCATTCAAAAGAAATGTAGAAGAAATATAGTATAAAGGTACTTCTTTTAGCCTTGAACAGACATCAAGCACAAGTCATGATGAGACCGATCAGAGCCTGGGTAGAAATGTAATTTTGGCTTTCAGAAATTTAACTAAAAGATTTTACTATAACGGTAGGAAAGTGAAAAATATAAAGGAAATACAATATATGAATGACTTATGAATAAAGTGCAGATTAATAAATTTATTGCAATTTATTTTTATTATGTAGCATTTCATTTAGTTGCATTATATTCGTAACATCTTTCAAAATTATTTCATTATTATTATTTACTTCACAAAATTTACTTCACTTCGCATAATGTAGATATTTCAAAGTATCACTATCAGTATCACAGTTCTAGTCTTCATATTTCTTGGTTTTTGGCTCAGAAATAATAAAATCCCCAGTGTATGACTTATGCACTCACACCATCTGTTACCTCCCGAACTAGACATAAAAAAATTCCAACTTCCAATATAAAATAAGGCTTAAGGCTGGAATGCTAAAGTTCATTTCTTTTACACTCACACCAGCACATCATTATTTAGCACCCAACCTAGAAATTCACTTTTGATTAAAATTCAAAGATAAAATTCTTGTTAAAAAATATAACTATGGGCAGACTTGAGAGAACCACAAGTAACTGTGTGGACAGTAGTATTTGCTAAAACTCAGCATGGCTCCGGATGCTAGTCATGAAACATCACAACCCATCACTGGGAAGTGACTATTAATTAATTTTTTTTATTCATTTGGTCAGTGTACAAACAAAAGCAGCTGTTTGTACCACTGAGCAACAAGAATCTCAGACTTCACAAACATCATCAGAGGCTTCAGTCACTACAATGAGCAGCATCTGTTTGTGGGATTAAGGAACAATGTGTTTCCTAACAAAAGTGCATGGAATATAAAGAACAAGCTCACTGGGGCACATTTGAGCTTCATTTTTTTTTCCTCAGCATTGGCTGCTTTCTGTTCCACGGAGGAGTCAGAAGAAAAGAAGAACGAGAGAATGGACCCATGGGAGACGTGGAGGGAAGGAGAAAGCTGGAAGGCTGGGAAGTGTCATCTATCTGGGTCAGGGAGAGCTGTTCTGACATGCCACAATCCATCTCTGAGATGCTCAGAAAAACACACACACACACTTGAATATACACAAAAAAAAAGCATATACAGTACCTCAGAGATCCAGACATCGGATGAAGAAAGATCGCATTCCATCCTGTCTTTTTTACTTATAGATTACAGCACGTTTGTGTACTGTAGAGGAGTGTGTATCTAGTCCAAACATTCATTCATTTTCTTTCAACATATTTACAGCCTGGTTTCAGTGCATGCAGTTGGGATAACTGGGACAATAGCTCTATCTTTTTTTTTTGTCAGGATGAAAGAAGGTAAGGCTGTAGCATCCTCAATAGAAATACATAAACACACTTGACAATGCTAAACAACAACAACAGAGTATTATTAAATGATTTTTTTTCCCCGCAACCATCGCATTTCACGGTCGTCAGTGACCTCAGTGATCCTTCCCTATGGGTTGATTTGAAAGCATGAATTATCACCCAAATCCACATTTACAACATCTTTCAGAAGCAACAATACTGTAACCCAGCCTGACACAGCTAATCTACCTCTCAGTCTTTATGGAAACAAATACATTTGTCTGAAACATTGGGTTCTGTGTCTTTATGGGGCCTTTTAGAGGCATTGTGCACAATTTTATCTGTGGAGTGCAGGCTACAGACGCTGTGCTTGTAGTGTCAGAGAGAGAGAGAGAGAGAGAGAGAGAGAGAGAGAGAGAGAGAGAGTGAGAGTGTGTGAATGAAAGGAGATGCCAGACACACATTCAGGGGTGGAGAATAGAAATTCACACAGCATTCATCAAAACAAGCCAATCCTGCACAAATATATTCTCTGGTTCATTTGAGGCTCTGGGTTCAGTGTTAACAGCTGCCAATCAAGTCAAGCTATTCTGCATTTCTATAATGGTGCACAGGACACTTTGTTTTATTTGTGGTGCTTGTTGGCACAAATGAATGCTTACTGACTGTCATCAGCATTTACATCTTTTTAACTATTCTGGGATAACCTGCAGGGGGGAAACCTCCCGTTATATTAATCCAGGCAGTAATGACAGAGAAAATGATTCAAGCTGTTGTATGTGCCATATCACGAACTCATATGTGCGTTGGAGACAAATGTTCTTATTTATATCCCTTCATTAGGCAAACAACTTCACATTATACAAGTTAAAGCGGGACAATAGAGTTAATGTATTCAGCTGCAAGTCAAAAGTACTTGACCAAATATACTTCAGACTTCATACTTAAAATGAGTACAACGGAGGCCGAATTTAAATGCTGTTCAGCGGTGGAATGTTCAGGACACTCAACACACACTCAATTATCTGTTAGATTTGGATCAACGTTGCTCTTTACATCAGGGGGTCTTACACATTTTGTAGTCAGGAAACTCTTTAACTGTAAAATAATTTCCACATACCACTACAGTATAGATTTTTCAATTATTTACTATTTCAATATTATCCTCATGATTTAAATTTGAACAACAGTATTTTTTCTATATATTAGAAAGATTTATTAGACTAATGTATTCCTGGTTCAAGTTGACATTATTTATAGGCTCAAATTCATTCAGCTCAAGTGAACAGTTCAAAACTATGAACTACAAAAGCCTTTATGTCTCGTGCACTACTGCAAGCCTAAATGACTAAATGATTGTCAGTGCAAGAGTCAAGTCAAGAAGTGTTAGATATAAGTAGTTCAGTAGAGTAAGATATAAGTAGTTCAGTGCGTAGTGAAATGAAACATTTCTACAGGACCATGGTGCTACATAAAAATGCAGAGCTACATAAAATAACCCTGAACTAAGTACACTCATCCAGAGATGTTACCAGCTCCAGTTGTGTTCCACTTCATGAAGATTCCAGACTTCGTTTGGTAGACGAGATGTACCAGGTCCAGTTGTATTTTGCTTCATGAAGTTTTCAGACATTCACAGAGGAGATGGCAATTACATGTATTTTTTTTAATACAACAACCTCCTGATTGATACACAATTGTTAGAGTGTAGATTTATAATCACACCCTCCAGTGTCACCCAAGTGAGGATGAGGTTCCCTTTTGAGTCTGGTTCCTCTCAAGGTTTCTTCCTTTTCTATCTAAGGGAGTTTTTCTTTGCCACAGTCTCCTCAGTCACCTCAGGCTTGCTCAATAGGGATATATACAAACACACTTTAATATAGGTCTAATATTAATCTTGAATTTTTGTATTTCTTTGTATAATATTAAACTTTTTTTGTATTATGTTTCTTATGTTTGTAAAGCAGCTTTGAGACAATGTCCACTGTTAAACGTGCTATACAACAAAATTTGAATTGAATTGAATTTCAGCATGTGTTATGTGTGTGTGTGTGTGTGTGTGTG
>JAOTRN010000019.1:9330817-9341840 GCA_028566695.1 Bagroides melapterus
GTTTATCATTAATTCATTAATTAACTAGATAAATATTCATTCATTCATTCATTCATTCATTCATTCATTCATTCATTGTCCATACCTGCTTATTCCAGGAATACCCAGGTCACAGGGATCAGCTGGGGCCTATCCCAGCCATCTACGGGCAAAGGCCCTGAACAGATCACCAGTCTATCACAGGGCCACATTCACACTCACACTCAGTCCTATCGGCAATTTAGAGACGCTAATCAACCTACAATGCTTGTCTATGGATCGGGGGAGGAAACCTGAATACCCGGAGGAAACCCCCAAGGCAGAGGGAGAGCATGCAAACATGCCTTTGAACATGTACTTTGCAGAATGACAATAAAATTATAGTTATAATTCTCCTATATTATATATATACATATTGGAGCTGAGTGACAAAATCTAGACGACCAGGTCAGAGCATCCCCAAAACAGCAGGTCTTGTGTGTAAGACATTCCACTCTTGTATTTGTTATTTACTTCAAGGAGAGAAATGGTAGTCTTGCCGGTTCGCACCCGGTAGCCCTCTCTGTTACACGGCAGCTACACCAGGACAAGCTGTTCAGACACATGCTTCATCCAACACATGAAGACAACCTCTACATTTTCTACCCTCTTCTGCATACACTGCCTCACATATACTCTCAACTGCCATGTCCACTTAGGAAGCATTACTAATTTTGCGTCCTTCACTCCTTACATTGTCGGGTCATCGTTCATTCTGTAGCACCATTTGGGACCATAACTCCCCTCCACCCTCCACTCTCCTTTTCTTTAGACAACCTTAATGTATATAACCTGAGAAAAAAGATTTAATGTAACCGTAATTTTTAATTACTTTGCAAATGTAAATAAAAACAACATACAGACACTAAAATAGAACAACGTACACCAGTGCTGAACCTTACGCCTGCTCATTCTTTCTGACTTCTCAGCTCCTTCCCACATCTGTGGGTGTGAAATTTAGTGTTGCCTTCATGGAGCCAAACTTCTTTCCCCACTGGATTTGATGAATAATGCAGAGTGCGTAACACAAATGTGTTCATGTGTAATTGTTTAAACAGCACGAATAATTGAAAACCGTACAGGTCGCGGTTGGGAAAATGGATTTTGGTTGCCTACAGCTTAAATGATTACACTGCACTCAGCCCTCCCACACTGGCTTCCTCTCAGCCCTCTACCTTCCTATAGAATCTCAGTACATTAATAAACATGCAAGAATGGAGTAGCTGTGTTTGAGGGTGACTCCACCCCTCTCTCCCTGCAGCAAAACCTCTAGCAATGTGAGGTAATTGTTTTGCATGCTTAAGTGCTATTAGCAAACAGGGTTGTAATCAATCAGAAAGCTTGCCATACTACTAATAGAAGTAATCACAGCTTTAGCGAAAAGGAAATCTTAGTGGAAATTGAGTTGTTTGAACATAAATAGGAATGACACAGGAATTCAGTGTGAATTTGCTAGAGGACTGCCGTTTATTGCTTCATATATTTGCATGTCAAATTTTGAGAAATCTCTTTGAAGAGTGTAAAGAGTCTGTTAATGCTTCACTTCAGACAAAATGCATTTGTACTTCCTCTTCATTTTGGATTTGTATAGATGGTGAGTGCTATCATGTTTCCCAGCCTGCTTTTCTCTTGCTTTGGTAAAAGTGGGGGAAAAAAAAGGACAAAAACTTTTAAGCGTAAAAGCTCACCACTGACTTACCACCAATAATAAACCCTTATTTCCTGTCATGCTGTATGAAATACAAGTGTTTATTCTTCACCACACGGAGAGACACTTCAAACGAAGAAAGAGGGAAGGCAAGACGGTGTGAGAGATGTGAGAGAGGTGCTGCAGATATTCTGCTCTGCTGAGTTTTACTGGAATGACAGAAAGACACAGTGAAGCTTTTCTGAGAGAACTTTCCCTTGTTCAGACGAGCTCACAGGAGCAAAACGTGGCACAGTCCGCAAGACCAATTTCTAGTTGCGTAATTAAATTCAGAACTAGTTTTACAGAAAGACTGGTTTTAATGAAAGAAGATACCAGTGTTACTTTTTGTTGTACTGTATCTACAATTTGTACAGGCTCAATATTCATGTTGGTCACCACATCAGAAAAATTTAATTACAAATGAACACAAACGAATATCTGAATAAATGAATATCTTTTAGCTCCAATACAAGAACTTAACAAGACATGTTACACAGTCCAACTCCAAATGCATGTACAGTCATCTCAGTAATGCAACTAAGCAGAGCTACATTAGAGCTAGGCTTGAATTAAGACATATTATTATATATTTTTTTTTCTTCTTGCCCTGGGCTGCATGAGCACTAATCTTTGTAATGAGAGTTAAATTGGCCCAGTGTGATTCAGGCCTCATTGTGCAGGAGAGAATGCAGGAAACTAAAACACTAACAAAACCATACAGCCTGTCTCTAAGGCTTTGTCAGGGAGAGATTTAAAGCTTATGAATGTGCATGCTAAAACATGACCATTAAAGAAACTGACATCGGGTTTACACTTAGACGTTATTGAGTTTATATTTTTAAGATTTCTTTTTCCACTTAGGCCATTATCTGTCACTCAGACAGGCATTTAAATGACTAATTACCATTACGGCTAAATAGTTTAGAAGTTCAAGTACATTACTCAAAAGTGATTTCATTATAAAAGTACAGGGACTAAGAATTTGGCAAATTAAAAAAAACAATAGATTCAATAACAGTCATGGAGAAAGCTTTTATAATGATCTCTGAACACTATTCTTGACTGTAAAGCTAAGAAAAAGTTCTTTCAGTTAAACTTTTGGAATAACAGATGGTTTGTCTTTATCTGAGCATTGTATTTAAGAAGATGGGCAAGATACACTGGTACTGAACTATTCAGAGCTACAGTGTTGTGAAAGTGGGACTTAATAGAGGGCCAGTGTAGCTTGTATAAAACCCTGGCAACCTGCTTCTTTTCCTAGTAAGAATACAGTCTGATGCATTCTGAACTTCCTGAAGCTTCCTTAAAGTGGCAGCAGGGTAGCAACAACATTCAAGGATTATATTTCCCATTATGAAATTATTTATTAATTTCTCAGTGTCATGTAGGGTTGGGATTTTCTTGATTTGGATATATCTGTTTCTGAATAATATGAAAATATAATTAGACTGTTCTTGTATAAACAGACTGTTGTCCTCTAGTTGTATTGTTTCACTATTAAGACATGATCCTGGATCATTTTGTTGTAGAAATCTTCTGGGATACATTTCAGAAGTAATTACCATACCTTGGATATTAGACTTTATTACAGAAAGGTAAAATAACCATGGAATTAAAGGCAGAATTTCCACTTAAGTGGGTCTTTCCCAAACTGTTAGTACAAAACATTATATAGAATGTTACTGTATTCTGTGGCATTGCAGTTTGCCTTGACAGAGACTAGAAATCTTTCCTAGCATAACAATGCCCCTGTGCACAAATCAAGCTCTGTGAAAACATGGTGTGCCAAGGCTAGGTAGAAAACCTCAAGCGGATGGACTGGAACGCCAGCTGTGCACCAACATCTGTGCCTGACCTCACAAATACTCATGAGGTTGAATGGATAAAGCCGATCACAGTACAGTGTAAAATCTAGCAGAAAGCCTACTCAGAGTTGTGGAGGTTATTATAACAGTAAAGGTACGAGAAGATCAACCAAAAAACATGTACGGGTGTGATGTTCTGGTGTCTTTTGACTAGGATATTTTAACACTGTAATTTGGTGGGCAATGACGTGAATTAATGCACCAATGAAGAAATCGGTAAAGTTATAGTGGAGATTAGTACAGCTTCATGCTGTGCTTCAGCAACATGGCAGAGCACATATTCCATATAAACGCTCACGTACACACGTTTGCGCTGTTTGTGTGCTCAAGCGTTCTTAGTTGTACACGATTAAATTAGCATATCTGAACTTTTTAGAAACAAACCCTTGTCAAACTACACAAAGAAAGCAAAGAGTCTGTACAGTGCAGGGTAATGCTCTTTGAAGGAGCTCTGAGTGTAAGTGAGACAAAGACAGCATTTACTCCAGCTACTACAGGATGAAGGAGCAAGTACTCTGGTTTGTGGTGTGTTGGATGAAACAGTAGACTTAACAGTTATAGTAGGCTTAGCTGGCGCAACAATCCAAGACCTCCTTTATTTTTAAAAGAATTTGAGTACCAGTGGATTCAGCTCACCTCAGCTTTGAATAATACATGGTGTATGTGCTTCAGTCTGGCCGTACCTACCAGAGAAAATTGAGTTAGCCCTTTCGGCTAGCTCTCATGTCTCAATTACGAACGTACGTGGGCCGAAGCCCTCAGCGTATAATTGTCTTTGTTTGAAACGCTTCTCTAAAATGTTAAGTGGGAAATTGTTCAGCTTGTTTAACATAGGAGGAGGCCTCTCTGCCGGCCCCTTCATAACCTCAGTGAGGTAGTAAAGCTCTCCTAATTACCGTAGACTGCTGTGGAAGACAGCATGAGGGAAAAGATGTGTATCTGCATCTAACAGCGTTTTCTAACATGGTCTTATATACAGGAGGGTGGAATGAAAGGTCAATAAGATATAGGTTTGGGGGAGAGATCCCAATCATGGCGATTTATTAATAATATGAAATCTTAAAAAAATTCATTTTGCTCTCATCTCATTATAGAAATCAGTGTGCTACTCTTTTCCACTGCATGACTGAAGCTTGGCTAGCCAATTAGAGATGTCTGTTAGCTTATGTTTAAAGAAGATGCCACTTAGTGTATCAATATGTTGTGTGAGAAAAAGTTTGAGAATATGCATTGGCTCTTAACTAGTGGGTGGAAATTTGGCAACGGTATAAGTGGAAGACAAACACTTTAAAAACTCTTTACATACCGGTTATAAAATAGATCGTATCCAAAATAGATAGATTTTGAAAGATAGAATGTTGACAACCTGAAGAATTAATCACACTGTGCAGTACTGTGATCCTTAGGCTTTTCCCTCACCTCACCTTCATCCTCATTATAAGTAAGGAATTAGATGAAATGATTGAATGAACCTGGGGCATAGAAGACTTTATTATCACCACATATACATTACAACACAGTGGAATTCTTTTCTTTGCAAATCCCAACTGAGCAGCTTAGTGGTGGGGCGCAGGGGCAGCTAGGATACAGTGCCCCTGGATTAAACCAGGGACGTACACAGGGTGGGCAAACGGGCGTGCACACTTACAGGCTGAGGTGCCCTTAGAGAACGCTAAAGATTTTTTGACTCTACTCCAGGTTTTACTTTTCTCGCTCGCTCCCAAGCAGACGCAGTCTCTCACAGTCACTCGACACACTCCGCTCCGCTATTTCTCACTCGCTCCCAAGAAAGTCACACAGTCACTCGATATGATCATCGGAGTTCACCCAGTCGACAGAAATATAAAATACGAAAATAGTGTTTTAAAAGTCTTATTTTAATACAGTCGTTCTAGTTCTAGTGGGTAATGTAGTGTTTTAAGGTTTTGCTGTGAAATTACGAGATACTGAGAGACAAAGAAAAAACGTAAAAAGTTCATAGTACTATAAGAGATGTGCATTCATGATTTAACACTAAAATGTCTACAATGAAGACAGACAATGTTATTATATAGTGTCTGGTGTCTTGTCTTTTATTTGGGTATTTTGTAACTTTCCTTTATTTGTTTTTGGCTCCTGCCCTTTAAAGCTTCTGTTGATGGTTCAAGTGTTTAAGGCTCTGGGTTGTTTATTGAAAGGTCCGGGTTCAAGGCAGGACCATGGATGCCTTGACCCCGGACCTTTCATTGAACAACCCAGAGCCTTAACCACTTGAACCATGCACTGGCCCAGTGGTGGACAGTATGCTTAAATTTTTAAAGTTTTGTCATTTTAAATTTTACTGGTAAACTTTACCCTATATACTGTATGGCCAAAAGTATGTAGACACTATGTAGATTTTTATGTAGATGTTTATTTTATATAATCAGTTTTGCCAGTGAATTTTGAAGGATGCCAGTAAGTTTGAAAATAGTTTTAATATGCTGTATGCTGACATTTTAACAGCTCACCTAACCTAGACCCACCAGTCATCTAATTTTGGAGACCTGAATATTTTGAATTTATCTCTCATGAGCACACCAGAGGCAACTGTGGCAAGGAAAAACTCCTTTAGACGATATTATGAAGAAACTTTACAGTATGAGAAATCAGACTCACAAATGAACTCATCCTTATCTGGATGACACCGAATAGTTCAATAATAAATCATTTTCTTCTGTAACTCTGTACTATTTGGTCAAAAATCACAATTGTGTAACCAGAAAGTTCATTTTAGTTTTAATATGAAATCTATTTTGTTGAAGTTTGGCATGTTGTGCTTTTCTGCTCACTGTACTTGAGTGCCTATTCGAGCCTTCCTGTCGGCAGATGTTTTTTTTTCTTTTCCACCATTCTGTGTAAATTCTTGTGTCTGAAAATCCAGCGAGCTCAGCAGTTTCTGAAATATTCATACCAGCTTGTCTGGCATCAACAACCACACTATGGTCTAAGATATTGAGGTCAAATTTCTGATGCGATCATTAACTTTATCTCTTGAACTCTATTAGCTTTATTTCATACGCTCTGCTGCAGCCTTATTGGCTGATTGGATAATTGCATGAATGCTAGTAAAGTGGATGATGAGTGTACGTTGAAGTGTTAAGATTTAGAGCAAATCATCAGTTTTACATTAATAAGAGCTGGTGAAATGCCTATAAATGAGATTATACACAACATGTTCAAACACTTTAAAATACTTCTGCTAGTGTTATTATTTCAGTCTAACACGGATGACTGAAACCCTCTGTAGGTGTCTTGTTACTAACACTTTCTTTTAAGCTGTTGCCTCTTTAAATCTGATTCTGTAAGTTCGAGCGTTTGTAGTTCTTTCTTAGTTTAACTTTCCTCCTTTTACTTTAACTTTATTTGACCTGCACATATGGAAGGAGGAATTGTGGTTAGATGGCACAGGACGCATCATGCTGCCCAAACAAAGCCTGCGCGTTATTTCCTCAGTGGCGCAGCTCTTCTCAAGGCCCTTCAGCACAGGCTGAATATGATTCCATGTCCTAGATCAGTTCCACTCTCTGCAGCTTGTGCTGCATCCTTCCTCTGAATGTGACAGACTGACTGGCTTTGAGGGAGCACATACTGACGGGGTCGAAATATTCCCTCGCTCGCTGACTCTGCTCTGTTGTGCCTCGCGCAGCACCAACTCTCCTCCCAGTGCCTTCTTTTCTCCTTGCACGTCTCCTGTCCTGCTTCTCTCTTTATATTTTTTTTTCATGTTGCTTGCATTCATCTAAACTCAGCACAGGCTCGCACTACATTTGGAGGCAATCTGCATTTTCTTTTTCTTCTTCTTTTTCTTCTTCTTCCTTTGTTTTTTTAAACAGGACACACTGAGCAAACTGGTTTTCCACACCATGCGTGGATGGGAGTGCTCTGAAGCATGTAAGGTTTTCCATAAACCTCCTGTCTCCTTTTGTGATCTGTGACTGGCTTCCTCAGACTCGCAACTGATATTTGCTTCAGCCATGTGTAAACTCTGCACATTGTGAAAATAATAGCTGAATTAATTTGAAAGGGCAGTGCCTGAATTGAAATCTCTCGTGCTGTAGAAGAGACACTTTGTGATCATTAAAATGTGTCCACATAAAAAAACAAACAAACAAAAAAAAGCCAACAATAAAAATAATAATACAACTTTATATTGTGTTATTGTTAAAAAAAAGAATTAATTGTGACCATCAGTCATAAAGAGCATTTAAATGATCCATCATTATACCATCAGGCTACAGGAATTAGGTGTTAAATGAGCATCTCCTTGAATGCATTAAAAATATTTTTTACTCTAGCGCTGCCTGTAACGTGACTCAACATAACTAGCACGAGTTCTTGCATTTTATATCAGCATATAGGAGATGAAACCTGAATGCTTTTGTCACTTTCTTAGCAAATCAGACATTTTCTACATTATTACATACAAAGTGTAGAATTGTTCAATTGGCTCTTGAAGCTTGTAAATGTAAATGGACGGTCTGTAATCATCCTAGCACAGGTATTGGCAGTGTGAGTCTCAGAACACTCCTGGTGTTCTAACTGTTACAGAATCTTGTTTTGTAGTCTATAAAAAAATGATGTCAAAGTTATAGAAAAGAGGAGAGATAAAAGATATTTGTGTAGAATTTTGAACAATGAACATACGTAGACGATGGTTTACATAGTCATCACTAATCACCTGTGTGTGTGTTGGGGTGTGCGTGTGTGTGTGCGTGTGTATTTGTGCGTGTTTGTGTGTGTGCATGTGTGTGTGTGTGCGCATGTGTGTGTGTGTGTGTGCGCGTGTGTGTGTGTGTTTGTGTGTGTGTGAGTGTGTGTGTGTGTGAGTGTGTGTGTGTGTGTGCACATGCGTGTGTGTGTTTGTGTGCATGTGTGTGCGTGTTTGTGTGTGTGTGCATTTTTGTGTGTGTGAGTGTGTGTGCGTGTTTGTGTGTGTGTGTGTGCGTGTGTGTTTGTGTGCGTTTTTGTGTGTGCGTGTTTGTGTGTGTGTCTGCGTGTGTGTGTTTGTGTGTGTGTGTTTGTGTGTGTGAGTGTGTGTGTGTGTGTGTGAGTGTGTGTGTGTGTGAGTGTGTGTGTGTGTGTGTGCATGCACGTTATACATCTTCAAAGCTGTTTCCGTGCATCATTTTGAATTCACAGGTACAGTACAGTATACTACATGTTCTATGTTTCCATTTGTCCAGTTGCCTGATGTTTTTTATCCAAGAAGACTTACAGCTGAGATTTAAGGTTGTTGCTCAAGGACACAACAGTGGCAGTGGGGGTGCAGGGATTTGTTCAAAGCCTTAAGCACTGCTCCACCATCGCTCTGGTGTTGTCTTGTGTGAACTCTGAGTGGCCAATTGATGAAGTAAATCTACTAGTAATCTCTGTAGGTATACTGTTGCTGACTGTAGCTCGTCTGTAGCTCTGCTTTGCACAAGATGATCACATTATTCAGCGTGAACAGATAATGCATTTTAAACGGATACAAATATAGTCACCGTCTATGCGCCTTTATACGTGTATCCATTTAGGCAACTATTAAATCAGCCATGTTTGGACTGTTGATGTTTGTGCATGCTGAAGTGATTGAGATGTGACTATATGGAGTTACTCTGCCCTTCTTGGGCCATTTTCCATGGGACATCTCTTACCAACGAGGCACTTTCTGAGCGACTAACTGAGCGACAGTTCTGTGGGGGATTCGTAGAGACTGTTGTGTGAGAAAACACAGTAACAGAGATCAGTAACATAATCAAAACTTATGAAGATTAACTTTTGCTCTTGACATGTATCTGCATCATTTCTTCATTGTGTTGATGAGCTTCATGAATTTGCAGGTATTCCTAATAAAGTGGACAGTGAGTCTAGATATGACAAGGAGACATAAGGTTTTGTTTTAACTAACGGAAAGCTTGCTAGACACGTATTCACAGGGCATCTGGCTGAGACTCGAATTGTGCATCAGGACTTGGATCCCATGGAACATTCATAAAATCAGGAGTCATTTACCTCCATACAGGAGAAAGTAGTATAGATCATAAACAGGTGCAAACAAAAAAAGAACTGCACAAGAGGGATTTAAAATGCACCCATATCACACATAGTTAAGACTAATTATAAACTTGAGTGATGTAGTTTAGTTTGAGAAACTGTCAGGAGCAGAATTCACAGAGCTTAACGGCAGTACCGGTATTTCTCAGGAGGCTCAGTATGAGATTCTTCACTCAGGCCAATAGACTCCTCAATACAGATATGTCCAACATACAGATCCCTCAGGACTCCATAAAGACACTGTTGTCACTCTACGCTCCAGTAGTAACGCTCCGAACACAGCACGTTGTCCTGTTGCTTCATGTAACATAACTTCATAATTACTATCGTTTCACACATTCCTGTACAAATATTTCTTTCTTTTTTTTTTATTTAGTTACTTAAATATACAGTCTAAGGAGGATTTGTCTAGGTTTTCATTTCACTGTGTGTTATATACTACAGTATGTCAACATCTGGGGCATTTTACAGTGTTGTACAGTGTTTCTCTGAGTGTAGTCCGATGGAAAGGGTCATAGTTCATATATACCATCGGCTGTCAGATTCCACAGTGCCACAGTTCCCAGTTCCTCCTACTTCACCGGGTCTCACGTACAATTTAATTGTCATTCTTCCATATACATAATGCACAGAAATGGAACTGTAAAGATTTTCTCTCTTGTAACGCTCTTTTTTGTGCTGCTATGTCAACTTGAATTAATAAAGATGCATCTCTCTCTCTCTCTCTCTCTCTCTCTCTCTCTCTCTCTCTATCTCTCTCTCTCTATAATAATAATAAAAATAATAATAATAATAATAATAATAATAATAATAATAATAAAGATTTCCAGTTAAGGCTATGACACTATCCGTACACGCTTTACTGTTGACATTAAAAATACTTGTCTGTGACAACATTGACATCATTTATAGAAATCCTATGGGATATAATCAAACTAAATCTTTACATTATTAAAACTTAGCAAATGTCTTTATCTGGTGGAAAGAGATTTCCGCAAATTGGTCTCCATATATATTAATTTGCACACAAATTCCTCGTTCAGAATTGCCTTTCAAGTTTAATAAATCACATTGCTGATGCCATCCATTTACATTGCCTATGCCATTCTTAATCAAAAAGCTGTGATATTTTCCTCGTTTGAAAGATAGTCCATGCGCTGGCTTAGTTAATCAATCAGCTTACAGATTTTCTTTTTTTTGCAGGTGCTATTAAGCTTGCATGCGTTACTCTCACTCAGATCTCCGTATCAAAGGGTGCAGAGTAAAGAGTAATCAGAATGTGATATCCTATATCTCCTATATACAGTACTGTGCACAAGTCTTAGGCACCATATTATCTGTAGTACAGATTTTGTTCTATAAGTTTATGATGTCTGCATTATTATGTACAAGA
>JAOTRN010000019.1:9341940-9346940 GCA_028566695.1 Bagroides melapterus
CATCATAAACTTATATAACAAAATTTGTACTACAGATAATATGGTGCCTAAGACTTTTGCACAGTACTGTATGTATACTATATAAAAGTCTTGGTAAGATTTTTCCCTCCAGGTTAACAGTAATAGTCAGTGTGTTCTGCGGTTTGTGGAAGTTTTCTTGTAAAAGCTGCTGTCAGCTTCTATTCATTCTAAGAGTAATGGGCAGAGAGAATCTGAGAATGAATTCACACCGGACCCATAGTAAGTGTTGACCATCTATTCGATTCGTACCGAACAACAAAACTCTACTGCAATACAACGTAAACATAAGCCCTAAATGCACAGTCATGTCAATCCAAACGAAGCTGGGTCAGTAGTAATTACAGCACAATAAAAAAAGTGGCATGTGACACCGAGAATGGTGAATAAACAGCCTGTACTGGAGAGAGGTATCATGCAGACACTTTTCTATGAATCTACAGTATGCAGAAGAATGACATCTTCGTAGATTATAACTGTAAATATTACAGCTTGTGATAAAACATAGAAATCATGAGAGCTCTCTGACACTGCTGTACAATGTTCACTGCTGTAGATATGTTTTAGTGTGAATTGCCTCTAGACAGATGAAGATACTGTGTTCGTTGCTCCAGTGTTCATCCTTCCATCTAGTGGAAATAAGTTTGATTGCGAATTTGATCAGTCATGTGTTTTGTGCTCCCTCTACCCTATCACAAATTTGTTGTGAGGGTTGAGAGAGAGCAGCAATTTGTCAGCAGGTGCACACACCGATTTCGGGTTTGTTTTTTTTTACCCAGGAGAGGAAACACTGTTATGGTGGACTTGGAGACTTGGTAAAGAATTATGGGGTGGCAGCACTGCTCCAGTTCTGCATGTGTGAATCTGTGTGTGAGTCTAAGATCAGTCCGCAGTCTCATTAGCTGCTGTTGACAGAGCTGTTGACAGCACTGTCAGACTCCACCCCAGCACACAGGGGGATTGAGCTCAGTTAGATCACGGTCACCTTGACAAAACCTTCAGTGGCACTGAGCCAGACATGCTTCACTTTCTACCAGGAATTGTGTCACTTTCCTCCAGTTGACTTTCTGACTCACAGCATGTTTATTACTAAAGCCAAGTGAAGCAAGCAACAATGTAAGAGCACTTAACCATGAAATGCCTTTTTTTTTTTCTTTTTTCATGGTCTGGACCAGACTTCCCTCAATTCTATAAACATTTACAATATAAATGATGCAGTGAATGTCTTTTAGTTACTGATGTCAGTTTGGGAATAGAATCATGTAACTGTTATAATAATGATAATAATAAAATCAATGGTGTGTGTGTGTGTGTGTGTGTGTGTGTGTGTGTGTGTGTGTGTGTGTGTGTGTGTGTGTGTGTGAGTGAGTGATGTTTGTGCACCAAATGTCCCCTAAAAGCAGAGGTGGAAAGCACTCCTGTCATTGTAAATTACTATGTTTAGCGTGTCAGTGTAGTAAATAATTTTTTCATAAAAATTTACAAATAAGTTCAGGAAAAAATACAGTTTAAACTTTTCGCTTCATTCATTTTCATTTGGACCTTTCAAATAGCATTCTGAAAGGACAAAAATCAAAAAGACTTCTATAACTTATCAAATTCACCTGAATATGTACAGACATCTCAACCAAGTCAACATAATTCATTTAAAGACTTCAACAGTTTTAGCTGAATTAGTGTTGGGTCTGTGGTGAACTGGGAATTGTGCTGGTCTGTTAGATCCTCAGGAGATCTTGGTTGCTTAATTCCACTCAACTACAAACTGTTGTAGAAGGGACGTTATTTACATTTACGTTATTTGCTGTCCGTTATCGTCCAAATGAGGATGAGAGTCTGAATCCTCTCAAGGTTTCTTCCTTATATTATCTCAGGGAGTTTTTCCTTGCCATCATCACCCAGCTTGCTCATTAGGGAAAATCGTTAGAGACAAATAGTAAATTACTTATACTTCTGTAAAGCCGTTGTTAAAAGCGCTCTATAAATAAAATGAATTGAATTGAAATGGAATATTCTTCATAAATGAAGTTGATTTAATAAATTGGGTTGACAGTGATGTGGTTCGTTTGAGAGTAATGCAGCTGTGCTTGAGGATGATGTTGGTTTTAGGCTGATTTATCGTTTGACTTGACCGTGATGTGGTTGATGGTGAAATTGTTGGGTTGATGGTAATGTTGTTGTTGGTGGTGGTGGTGGTTGTGCTGGATTGGATGGTTGAGGGTGATTGGGTTTCGAGGGTGAGGGGATAGCTAAGGGTAATGAGTTTGAACATGCTGTGGTTAGCTTTTCAAGGTGAATTGGATACACTTCAGATCTACTTGGTTGATGTGGTTGAGAGGAATTTGGCTAATTAGATTGTGGCTGTGATACATATAGATGAGGAGTTGAGGCAGGTGTGTTTGTGGTTGAGGAGAACAACATTGAGTTTGGGTTGAGGGTGATTGCACTGGGTTGAGGGTGATGTGGTTTGGTTGTAGAGGATGTGGTTACAGGTGATTGCACTGGGTCAAGGGTGATGTGGTTGGGTTGTAGAGGATGTGGTTACAGGTGATTGCACTGGGTCAAGGGTGATGTGGTTGGGTTGTAGAGGATGTGGTTACGGGTGATTGCACTGGGTCGAGGGTGATGTGGTTGGGTTGTAGAGGATGTGGTTACAGGTGATTGCCCTGGGTCAAGGGTGATGTGGTTGGGTTGTAGAGGATGTGGTTACGGGTGATTGCACTGGGTCGAGGGTGATGTGGTTGGGTTGTAGAGGATGTGGTTACAGGTGATTGCCCTGGGTTCGAGGGTGATTCGTTTTATGTTTGTGTGTGGTATGATTAAGGGAAATCTATATGTGGTTGCGGTTGATGGGGTTGTGGTTTAGGGTCTTGTGGTTGAGTCAACAATGAAGTGATTGAGGTGATTGCATTGACTTGAGGTTGAAGTGGTTTAGATGATGTTGATTCTGTTTAGGGTGATGGCGTTGGGCTGAGGATAGTGCGGTTTATGTTTGAGTGTGGTGTGAAATGTATTTGTGGTTGAGGGTCATGTCGTCCGGTTGACAATGATGTGGTTGAGGGTGATGAGGTCAGATAGAGGGTAATCTGGTTATGGTTGAAGATGGTTAAACCTTTCCTTTTGATTAAAGGATAAGGGTTGGGAAGGTGGATAGATGGTTGAGGGTGATGTGGGTGATGATGAGGTTGGGTTTAGGGTAATGTGTAAAGCTTGAGTTGAAGTGAGGGTGATGTGGTTGTTCTTGAAAGGGAAGTGGTGTATGGTGTATGAGGGATTGTAACTGTAATTGAGAAAAAAAAATGGTTGTGGATGAGGATTATAAAAGGTGTTAGCTGTTGAGGTTGATGTGTATGAGGATTATTTCGTTTAAGGAATTTGTAATGGATGAAGGTTGTATGGAGTGGGCATGGATGTGGTTGTGTATGATGCTGTTCTGGGTGATGTGGATATAGTTGAGAGGGAAATGGTTGTGGATGAGGGTGAGGTAGTCACAGTTGGACATGGTGTGGAATGTTTGAGGGCGATGAGGTTGAGGCTATGTCATTGTAATTGAGAGGGACGTGTTAGTGGATGTAGGTGATGTGCTTGTAGCTGAGAGGGAAATGGTTGTGGTTGATTAGGATGTGGTTATAGTTGAGGGTGATGTCACTGTGGTAACAAGCATGGTGAGGTTGTCGTTGAGAGAAAGGTGTTTGGGTTTGGGTTTTGTTTCATTTTAAAAGACTGAAAGGTCCATAAGTGCACTTAACAAGAGGGAGCATAACTCCTGTTTAGGGTCAGTGCAAAACTGTCTATAGAATAATCTCATTTTTGTATCTGTAAGTGACTATAGTCACTTACAGATACAAAAATGAGATTATTCTGTAAGTGACTATAGTCTCGTGAGCAGATGGATATAAGATCATTACAACCATTTTGTTCAAGTTCCTAAGACACCGTTTCTAATTGTGTCGATATCTGAGAGCATATATGGGGAAAAAGATTAGCATCGATATATATAGTATACTGAATGTCTACCAACATAGACAGTCACTGTCACTGTAACAAATGTATAGAAAATGAATGAGCAGTAAAGGAAAATCAAAGCTCTTATGCTTCCATGCAGTAGGGAGAATGAAGAGAAGTGAAAAGACTGGATGTGATAAAGAGCTGTATGTGCTGTCCTTGAGTTTAATTTGTGGTGTGTGATATTTCCTTGAACATGTCTGTTGCCTAACAAAATAATTTAGTGGACTGAGTAGAATATAAAGACACTAGGACATGATTTCTAATTAATCATTAATATTTCCCCATAATATTTTTTTATGGAATAAGATTATGTATGAATTATATTTATAATGCACTTGATTGTACTGAAGTTCATCTAGATGAACTCGACAATGAGAGAAATAAACTGCTGCCAGAATTAAATTCCAATCTGTCTTTAATTTTTTTTTATTTTATTTTATTTTTTCAAAGCAGCATCCTTCCTTGTTTGTGTTAATTGCATTTCTTACCAGGCAAAAAGTGTTATTTGTGTTTGTTCGAAACATTCCGCTCATCCTGTCAGAAACTGAAATAAAGTGTGCATGAGTAGTCCAGCATGTCTGTCTGGGAAAAGAAATTGTACTCTGGCTCAGGTTCCAACCTCAGTGCCACTGGTTACACTTCCCTGCTCGACTTATCAGTACTTTCCTGACACACAGCATTGGAGATTTGCACACACTGTTCTGGTTTAGCTGGAGTGCACATTGCCTGCAATGAGGGCCTCTGCATAGTACCCATAATCCTCTTCTTTGCATTGCGTTCAATCAGAATTCTACAAATCTGTCTTAACAGATGGAAGAATAGTTTTGGTACATTTGTCTGTGGGTGGTATTTCTTTTAACCTAGCTTCCAAAATAAGCTCCACCATTAAATAAATTAATGTGAGATTTTTTTTTCTTTTTGTTTGACAAATAAATGATTCAGAAATACACACAAACACGTTCACCACATTTACTGGC
>JAOTRN010000019.1:9351940-9367629 GCA_028566695.1 Bagroides melapterus
TGAATTGTTTTAGGTGCATTTTTAAGCATGAATAGGCTTTGTGTAGCTTGTGGACTAACAATAACATCCTTAATTTGGCAAGTCTTATCACAGAGATGAGAGTCTGCACAGCAGCATTCATTGTTTTGTATTGTACCTCTTCTAAAGTTGAAGTCAAGGTTCAGAGCAGTGTTGTTCACGTGGGACACACGCAGCTGAAGTCTGAGAGAAGCCACGCGTTGTTGAGGCACGTTGAACAAGGTTTGGAGAACATCAAGTCCACCTCAGGTCAAAGCTAAACATGTCATTATGACAAAATGCATAAATTAGCTATGGGTTTAGAATAATGCTGGCTCTGATATACCCATGATGTATTCTCAACACAAAATGAGAATGTTTCACTGTGCAAAATGTTTAGAAAATAAAAAAAAAACATAATAGTAGGGATAAGAGAGACCCATAAAGAGAGACCCAAGTTAAAAATAAAATGAAAATGGAAAAGTTAAACGTAGGATGTAATTGTATCTGGGAAAGGGCCATTAAGGTTCAAGAAAGAAACAGCAGGTGGAGTGTTTTGACTCTGGAGAATTCAGTCTTCATGTAAAAAAAGAAAAAGAAATTCCAAGGACAGTACTTGGAAGCAGTGAATTGTGGGGTTTATGGGATGTTCTTTGTGAGCGTCTCATAACTTGTAACTCTCATAAGTGCTGACTACAATAAAGCTCATCCCTGCGTTCATCCAGTCTTAAGAATTGCCTTTTTTCTTTATTCTAGTTTAGTTCGCTCACTCAACTGATCTAGTCTGGTCAATGTGGTGGTCGGAGTCTGAAAGTTTATGATCTTTAGGATCGACCACACTTGCTGAAATTTACTTTGTCTATATGTTCCTATACTTTTGCTCACCTAAAAAAAGTAAATGATCTGCCATATATGCCGCAGTGAAAGCAGACATTCTGATCTATCATCACCTCTGATTTAGTGTCCTGGCCTTGCTGTTCAGAGGTGACTGTATATCTGCATTACACTGATTATGGATTTGAATATTGTGTGTCAGTTCCAAACAGACTACATCATCCCTGAACTCTCCAGATAAAGTTTCTCCTGTCATCAACAAGGCTGATAAAAATGTCTGGAAGTTTCATACTTTTTAAACATGATCCTTGAAATGGCTGCAACAAAAATTACATGAGACAAAACCTAATCGAAATTATCTTCTGTATATGATACACGACTAACAACAATAGAAGAATAACGGTCTATATACTGTATTATACCCAGCACTCAGGAGTTTAAAAAAAAAGACCGCACTTATTTCAACTGTAATTTTTTATTCATTCGTCTTCATTAATACAGAGCCGATGTCAGGAACAGTGGGCATGAAGCAGAGATACATCCTGAATGTACATCCATCACGGGACACAGTGCACTCTCACATTCACATCCAGGGACATTTTACAGCAGCGAATCTACTCACTGACATGTTTTAAGTGGTTAAAGGACCTCAGAGGTATCCCATGAAGATTCAGGGCAAACATGCACAGGGAGAGAGGAGAACTCTGTATAGTCATTAACCTGAGCTCAGGATTAAACAGTAGACTGTAATGCTGTGAGACGGCAACGCCATCCGCTACAGCATCCAACCGACTAACAAATTTGTGTGACAGATTTTTTGACAGAAAGTGACAGTAACTGACATTCAGTCGTCGGCTCGATCTTTTACTGGATTAAAGTATATCTCTCTCGCTTAAAAGAAGAGCCGAGACACCATAAGGCAGCACTGAGCCCATTCCTCTAGAGGACGGACTGCAGACAAAGTGGGAACTCGTATCCTGTAAAAACTCGCTCGAAGCCAGGGAAGATGGTCTCTGAGACTTTAGAGGAAAATTGAAAAAAATAATTATCTCTCACAATAAACTCATAATAATAATACATTGTAAACGGATTTGCTCGCATTTATTCACGAGTAATTTGCATACTTGCATTCACGCCGAACGCAACCGAGATTTTCTTCACCTGCACAATTGTGGTTATGATGAAGTAATAATAAAGTGATTGCATTCCATTGAGTTTGCAGAAATTTCCGGCATGTCTTCCAGCTCTTCCTGAAATGAAGCATTCTCTGCTGAGTCTGCAGTGTTTGGCTCAGAGCCACGCTCACCTTCCAACTCCGAGTCAGGTGATATTTGGTACGCTTTCACTTGCTCAATACTGAATAGTTTTTTTTTTTCCTAAACTGTTTACCTAACTGTAAACATTTCAAGCACTATAGAGTTGAATGTTGTCTGAGAACACGAGTATCTGTTTCTCAGGCTGTGATGTACAGTATGTAACTTGAGTTACATAAAAACTTCTAATCATGAGACTTGCTAAAATTATGGAGTCTGTTTTAGTCTAGAATATTTCTTTGACCTTCTAGAGATTCTTTCATGTTTATGCAATCAAAGTAAAACTCTTTTTTTTGTTATAGAGGACGATTTCTTTATATAACAAAGACACTAAGCTCTGACAAAATAAAAGTTGGTCTAAAATTCTGAGGCCACAGTGAAAATCTGTTATATTTTTCCAGTTAATTCAATTTCCAGAACATTATTCAGATGATGATTTGAAGGTTACTATTTCCAATTTTCCGGACTTTATTAAATTGTAAGCAATTTTGTTTTATTGCCCGTGTTAACTGTTCCATGAACAAAAAATTCAAATTCAACTCGATTCAAATTTATTTGTATAGAGCTTTTTATAATGGACATTGTCTCAAAGCAGCTAACAGAAGATTAATTATACATATTAGACTTCTATTTAAATGTGTTTGTATTTATCTCCACTGAGCGAGCCTGAGGTGACTGAGGTGAGGAAAAACTCCCTTAGGTGGAGGAGGAAGAAACCCTGAGAGGAACCAGACTCAAAAGTGAACCTCATCGTCAGTTGTGTGACAGTAGAGGGTGTGATTATAAATCTACAGTCTGACAGTTGTGTATTGATGGAGGAAGGAGGTTGTTGTCCTCACAGACCACATGTAAATGACATCTTCTCTTTAACTGTCTGAAATCCTCATGAAGCAGAATCCAAGCAGCTAAGGTTAGATTTTCAGAGTCTTCCGCTTCAGCATGTAGTCAGAAGACAGTCCAATGGATGTGATCTGACATGGATCATC
Source organism: Bagroides melapterus (assembly GCA_028566695.1). Taxonomy (NCBI): domain Eukaryota; kingdom Metazoa; phylum Chordata; class Actinopteri; order Siluriformes; family Bagridae; genus Bagroides; species Bagroides melapterus. The sequence goes on from JAOTRN010000019.1 coordinate 9,355,071, forward strand.
AGTTTTTACACAGACTTGTAGAGTCTGGGTCAGCTCGAGTGCACACTGTCATTACAGTAAATTAAAGTAAATGTTTTTATGGGATAACAGTGTTGCTTTTAAAAAATGTTCTTATTTGAAAGTGAAGTTTTGCATCTCTGTTCCCACATTAACAACACATCTTAAATTTGTTTTCAGAATATTTTTAGAACCTTATTGTAAGTAAATCTGTAGCTATTTTTAAAGAAAAACAATGTGGTTACATAAATTCATTATTTTGCATGTTTTTGTGTTTCAGTGTAATTGCTCAGCAAAGCAGGACAAAAAAGAGTTTATAATTATATACAATTAAAGAGTTTGTGTCATGTCTTTGGTGTATTTTTTTTTTTTTTTTTTTTTTTTTTTACAGTTTTTTACATAAAAATATTTATAACATTAGATGTACACAACCAAAGTAGTCGTCTTCTTGACTTCTTCCTCTTCTTCTTCATCTTCTTCTTCTTCTTCTTCTGCCACCTCTTCTCCTTCTTCTTCTCCTTCTTCTTCTTCTTCTTCTGCCACCTGTTCCTCTTCTTCTTCTTCTTCTTCCTCTTCTTCTTCTTCTCCTTCTCCTTCTTGTTCTTCTTCTTCTTCATCTTCTTCTTCTTCTTCTTCCACCACCTCTTCTTCTTCTTCTTCTTCTTCTTCTTCTTCTTCTTCTTCTTCTTCTGCTTCCTCTTCTTCTTCTCCTTCTTCTTCATCTACTTCTTCTACTTTTGTTGTTTTCTTTGTTAGTCTTCTTCTTCCCCTTCTTCTTCTACCTCTTCCTCTTCTTCTCCTTCTTCTTCTTCATCTACTTCTACTTTTGTCGTTTTCTTTTTTAGTCTTCTTCTTCTTCTTCTTCTTCTTCTTCTTCATCTTCTTCTCCTCCACCTCACTCTTCTACACGTATCATTGTGGATGATGAATGATATACAGTCCAGTCTCCACAGCTGCTTGTCTGCATAAGTAGATACACATGAGTCCATTCACACTGAAATGATATATCGAGTGCTGGAGTCTGGCTCCTCACTACTAACCCCACAGTTCAACTGGAAAATAACGTTGTCACCTTTCATACATAAATTCTAGAGTGCTAGTCCTCTGTGAAAGACAGTCTGAGAAAGCCAAACAAAGGAAGCAAAATGAAATCGTTCACCTGGGAATTGGGAAGCCTGATGAAAATGTCTGTGTGCCATAAGGCAGCCTTCATCTGACCAGGAAGTGTGCTTTTCAAGTGTGTTGCGTACACACACACACATCTCCAGAAGCTTTCAGCCCAATGGACAAATTTGTGGCAATGTTTTTAAAAGATGACCTTGAGTAACACGGTTAACAAGTTGTTACATTGTGGGCTGGAAAAGTTAGATGTATATGTGCTAGTTAAGTATGTTGTAGTTGTCTGAACCCTGGCTATCTGCCAGGGGGTAATGAGTTTATTCCTTCATACCTTTGTGTTCACATATGATGTGACCTTCTACTTTTCCCTTCCTTCTTCCTATCAGACATTTTCTGTAGTTTTTTTTCTTCTGTCCTTTGTGCTATGTTTCTATTCAGCAACCTTGTGTGTGAGGCCCTTGAGCACTGTGTAAATGGAAAACATTATTGGACTTTTGATTGAAATGGCATAAATACTGTCCATGAGGTGCAGTTGCTTCTATTTAGGTTTTGAGTAGAATTTTACAGTAAGGATGGAACACCTAACCTGTCTGTAGGACATGGTCATGTCCACTCACCAAAGCAGGATGACTCCACCACTTGAGACATCTGGTGAGTTTATCACCAGGGACACCAATTCCCCAAAACTATGTTACAGTTCAACTTCCTCTTTAGACTACCAGAATTGTTTCCTCAAAAAGGAATTCTCTCATTTCATTTACATCATTTGGCAGACGCCATTATCCAGACCCATGTACAAAAGTGCTTTTAAGTAATTCTCATTAAATACATTAACTCCGGTTCACTAGGTTACAGACACTAGGTTACCAGATACCATGAGTCTAAAATATTGTTTGTTAACTACACACATACAACAAACAATGCTAGTTCAAGTATTTCATGAAGAGGTAAGTGTTTAACTAGTGATGCACCGAAGTGAAAATTCTGGCCCAAAACCGAAAGTTAAACCGAAAATGGCTTTTTTATTTTACTTTATTATTATTATTATTTTATTTTATTTGTATCGTACAGTTGTGCAAGAAAAGATCCACCGAGCGTACTTGTGATGTAGTTGGGGTACTTTTAACCAATTTTGTTTTGCGGTACTCCTCATATTCAATTGGATGTCGTGATTTTAGGTGGTGTATCGAAAGTTCTTGGGCACTGCACCCCCTCTTGAGATTTTTGCAGAACAAATGTTGCATATTGCAACTGTGGTGTCCTCAACTGAAACTTTAAAATACTTCCATACCGCTGACATGCTTTGTCTGTATGGGCTGAAGCGTGATAACAACTCGAGCGTGAGTGAAACCTAACCAGTGCTGCACAAGGACGGGAGGGGCGGGGAGAAATTCATTCTCAGCTTGCGTTTTCAGCCTGACTTTTTATTTCGGTTCGAAACCGCTAATGCCATTTTCATCCGAAAACATTCTGTGGCCAAAATTTTGGTGCACCCCAATCTTTAACCGTTGTTTGAAGATAGTTAGTGACTCAGCTGTTCGGACCTCTTTTGCAGATTTCATTTGCAGATTTTCTTGCAAAGTTATTACCTTTTGATCTCTACCCACATAGCCTATAAAAGGTTATATATAGCCTATAAGCTATAAAAGGAAATTGATTCAAAGAAGCTGTACACAAAGTGTTCTAATCTTTTGTTTCTTTCGTTTAAGTATACTAAAGCTGACAGCAATCGATATAGTCACTTCTATACTGTAGTGGCTGCATCTTCCAAGCGTTTCAGACTGTTCGTGCAGCAGAGATCTAACCACTCGTGTAGCATGAACTATGGGAGAAATCCTATCTCGGAGAAGAAAACTTAGTCCATTATGTAGAGGGAAAACCGACTCCTACCCCAGAGCTGCATATTAGCAGAAATCCGGCTAATTTGACAGACACAGCAGAGAACACCACATGGTATTGTGAGGGAGAAACCATTCAAGCAGCACAGTAACCCACTCGACGGCTGGGCAGGAATAGGAGGAGGCATGTGTTATATATGAAATGGGAGCAATACAGAAAATATAATGCACTCTGTTTGAAATATATACTGTATAGTGTGTGTGTATAATGTACAGTGCTGAAGGACAATATATCACGTATTGCTTGTGTTCATCATTTTTGGATATTCATTCTTTCTCACTTCCATAAAGCGTGCCATTTGATTTTGGAGTTAACGTTATATGAACATTTAAATCCGAGAAGAAAGAGTGCAGTTGCAGAGCAGTGGTCCAAGAGATTGGTGTTATTTTGTTATTGCGCCTGCTGTTGAGAACTAAACTGAGAACAAATAGAACAAACATACAAAACAGCTCTCCTCACTACCTAATGTAGTGTTTTACAGATTTCGCGATAAAACGTTTGAAATATTAATAATGTATAGCGCAGAACAGCAGAGTACAAAACTATATTTATTAGAGGAAAGATTAGCGGAAGTGTTAAAAACGATCCGATAATATAATATTAATCAGTACAGAAAAGGACATGGGGTGATAAAGACTGTAACAGGTAGTGATTTACTGCAAGTGTAACATAAAGAACAAAGTGTCTCAGAACAAATCTTTACACTCATAATAAAGTCTGGGCTTCTCTGGATGATTAAGAGCTCTTAACTTGTTAAAGGGGTTTTGCTTTGGATGCTCAACGAAAGGAAAATTGACTGTTAAGGTTTTAGAGAGGACCATTAAGGGTTACTCTAACGCAACAAAATGGTTTCTTCCCTACAACATTAGAAGGATTCAGCCATATTTGACCAAACAGGCTGCTCAGGCACTTGTTCAGTCTCTTGTCTACCTATGAACAAAATTTGTTCTCTGAAAAAGATCCTAAATGCAGCTGAACGACTTCTCACATACCACCACGCTGCTGCGTTCCCTCCACTGGCTCCTGGTGTCAGGGTCACAGACTGTTTGGGACTTTGGGGGGGCGCTCTGGTTGTGTTTTTGTCTTGTGGCATGTGTGTTTGTTATTGTTTTTGGTTTTGATCACGTGTCCACCCTGCCCTTGTCTTGTTCCGCCCCTTTCTGCACACCTGTTCCTAATGTGTCTTGTTAAGTTTGCCGAAACAGCGCGGTTTCTTCATATGTACTCATGTCTGTTTCATGTCGTGTCTTGCGTGCTTTGAGTTTTTGTTAATAAAGCGTGCTGGATGTCATCTCCGCAATTGGGTCTGTTTCCTGTTCCCCAGTCCATGTTCCCGAGTCCTGTGTTCGTGACACCTGGTAGCTGCACACATCAGATACTAAACACTGATGCTTACCTACAAAGCCAACAATGGACCAGCTCCTTCTTACCTCAAAGCTCTTATCACTCTTCACAATGCACCTCACACCCTCAGATCTACCTGCACTGCTCAAATGGTCCCAACGTCTCTCATGGTAAGAGGCAGGTATACATCAAGACTCTTTTCAGTTCGGGTACCTAGGAACTTCCCCTAGGGGTCTGAACAACTGAGTCACTAACTATCTTCAAACAATGGTTAAACACCTACCTCTTCATGAGATACTTGCACTATCACTTTCTCCCTGTTTGTTGTGTGTACTTAAAAAACTATATTTTAGACTCATAGTATCTTAAGTCTGTAACCTAGTGAACCAGAGTAAATGTATTTAAAGACTTAAAAGCACTTTTGTACATCGCTCTGGATAATGGCGTCTGCCAAATGCTGCAACAAGATAAAAGGATCTACATTTCATCATTTTATAAGAAATCTGATCATATGATTGCGCAATTTGTGTTTCTATAAAATTAGCTTGTGTAATATTTTTATAAAATCGGTGGTAAAACAGGAAGTGTTGACATCTTACAGGATTACTGAAATTGTCTTACCGTGTAGATACCGTGTATCTGTGTCTGTATTTCCTCTATTTTCCTCCCATCTCTCAAAAATCTAATAGGTGGATTAGCTACTTTACATTGGCCTTAGGTGTGAATGTGTGTGATTGTGTGGGTGAATCATGCCCTGTGATTAAAACCAATACTCGCATGAAATTGCATACACATACGAAACACAAATCAACATTCACCCACACACCTGCCACAGTACAAGCACCCAAACAGACAAGAACTGACCTCACAATCTGCTTTTTATCCCACACTCACACACAGGAATGTCAGTATATTTTAACACTCGACTCAGTGTTTAATACGTTGTGCTCATTAAGAGCGAGTACACAGACCACTGATGTGACAGCATTGGCCCCTGGAGTAAAACAATCATCTCTCCTTCTGTCACACAGACTGAGCAGATATGAAAAGCAATCACTCCGCTACATGGCTGTGAGAAGTCCAGTGTCACCTTTTTAAATATTCATAACCCTTAGCTAGGCTGTTAGAAGAGTCAGCAGGCAACATGCTGTTTCTCGCTGACTCTCGCTCTGAATCGCTCTTTCTCTTTCTTCAGGCTGTGATCCTCTTCTCTGTTTGACTCTCACTGTTTTCCTTTCTCTTTTCTGTTTTGACTGACTTCACTCTGGACCTAATGAACAACACCCCCCCCTCCCCCACCTCCCCCACCTTTTCCCAAGCCTGCTGGAGGTATTCAGGCAATTTACATTTTTATTGATTTTTAAAAGTGCATTTAGCAAGGCTTACCTGCGTATTTAACTTCTCAGACGAGAACCACTATTTTACTTTTTATTTAGTTTTTTGTTGTTGTTGTTGTTGTTTGTTTGTTTACTTTGAGTGAAGTGTGTGGGTAGTTGTCAAGAAGTTGCGTTATTTTTATTCATTTCTTTTTTTTTTAAGATCAAAGTGGAATATTGTGTCTGTCTCATGTAATTAAGACTGAACATTAAAGCAAACAAACCTCTGTGCCATCTCTCTGAAGCCCCAATGGAGCTGGGAGTGGTTCATAATTAATGGAGCGCAAACGCACGCTGTTCAACACTCCGCACGGTGCTCAGCATATTCCCAGCATTCCTCATTCCTACTGCTGGTGGCTGCATTATTCAGCATCTTGCTCATCTTAGCCAAACCCTATGCCAGATGTGGAAACCCTGAGCCATTCCAATCCTAATCAGTGGGAACCCAGGCGAGAGGAAGTCAGCTAATCACTCTCCTGGGTCTTTATGGCACACTCTACCCATGCTTTTATGTTTAATTGTTTGTCTCCTCATTAACCTTACAGGGAGTGTTATATTTCCAGATGGGGGTTGATCAAGCTCCAAGCTTCTCTTTCATGAGTCATTTGAGTCATGAGTCATCATTTATTTTCCATAATTTTATACACGATCTAGTTGATGTGATAATTAACCTCGGTCTTGCACGATGACACAAACTCCGACTTCAAATCTCTCGTTCGGTCGCATTTAAGCCACACTGCAGTAGCGCTATTCAGATTCTTTGTGTGTGTGTGTGTGTCCCTCTGTCACCGTGGGGACGTACTGGAGTGTTCAGTAATCACTCACTTGCGGTGTGTGACTGCAGGCCCCATGTCTTTTTGTGTTCCCTCCTTCCCACTTCACCTCCCTCCTCATTATTGCATTTTTATACCGATAGCAGCCCCCACCCAGGCCTCGAATCTTCACTGCGTCACACACACTACATCATTCTTACTTAGCGCCATGGTACTGTGCTAATCGCAGGGGACAAACATTAATCTACATAACTAAAGTTTCTTGACTGGAAACACACAGTTAAGAACTTCACCCACTTTTACACTGCTTACTGGTTTATGTCTTATGTCATCCAGAGGCATAATGTAATGATGATGATGATGATGATGATGATGATGATTTAAACCAATACTGGAGGGTAAAATATCACACAAGACATGACAAGGGAAGACTCAGGTCTCTGAGATGTGATTAATTTGTTTATTAACTCGAGATGTGATTAATTTGTTTATTAATTGTTTTTTTTTTAACCCCCTTCCCCCTTTTTGGTAGAAGGAGGGACATGCGAGGTGATTGCTGCACATCGATGCTGTAACAAAAACAAGATCGAGGAGCGATCGCAGACAGTCAAGTGTTCCTGTTTACCAGGGAAAGTAGCAGGAACCACGAGAAATAAGCCCTCCTGTGTGGACGGTGAGTGAATTGAGCTGTAAGCTGAAACCGCTGCACTGTTTATGTCTTTCTATAAAGAAACTAAATACATCTTGGGAAGAAAACAGATTTTTGTGGTTTCGGAGGTCCACACATTGCCCGAGCATAACCTGACCACACGCTGCCGTGGTTAAAAATAAGGACTAGACGTATTTAAGTGGGCTGTATGGTGTTTCTGTGCATGTTCTCCCTGTGTCTCGAGGTTTCTAGGTCTAGTTTCTTCTCACCGCTTAGAAATGAGCCAGTAGGTGGATTGACTACTCTAAATTGCACCTAGGTGTGTGTGTGTGTGTGTGTGTGTTTTTCTGTGTGTGTGTTTGTGTTTGTGTGTGTGTCTGTGTGTGCGTGTGTCTGTGTGTTTGTGTGTGTGTGTGTGTCTGTGTGTGTATTTTTCTGTGTTTGTGTGTGTGTCTGTGTGTCTGTGTGTGCGTGTGTGTTTGTGTGTGTTTGTCTGTGTGTTTGTGTGTCTGTATGTCTGTGTGTGCGTGTGTGTGTTTGTGTGTGTGTCTGTGTGTTTGTGTGTCTGTCTGTGTGTTTGTGTGTCTGTATGTCTGTGTGTGCGTGTGTGTCTGTGTGCATGTGTGTGTGTGTTTGTGTGTGTGTCTGTTTGTTTGTGTGTGTGTGTTTGTGTTTGTGTCTGTGTGTGCGTGTGTGTGTGTGTGTTTGTGTGTTTTTGTTTGTGTGTGTGTGTGTGTGTGTTTGTGTGTGTGTGTGTTTGTTTGTGTGTGTGTGTGTTTTTGTGTGTGTTTGTTTGTGTGTGTGTGTGTGTGTGTGTGTGTGTGTGTGTGTGTGTGTGTGCTTGTGCGTGTATGGTGTCGTATAACAGACTGGTATTTCATCCAGTGTATATTTCTCCTTCATGGCCAGTGTTCCTGGGTAAGTTCCAGCTTCTCCATGGCCCTGAGCAGGATAAAGATGAATGATGATGGTTAGTGAAGATGAATAAATGAATGACTGTTTAAGTGTGCAGTGTTTGAGCAGGCTCTGCACTCAGGTCACTTTTGTAGTATCCTAGCCCAAGGGTCTCTTGAGGGTCTCTTATTATTACCACTCTGTCCTTTTGACAAATGAGTCGCTTTGAGCTGCTACTGTGGGAAAAACATTAGCCTCAGCTGTGCCAGGAAATACCAACCAAACATCACATTTCACGCCAGCATAATGACCTGGATAAGCCACAAATAATACTCCCTAAGGAATGTAGTGCAGTCTTAATTACAGAAATTGCTTGGACCTGTATAAGACGGTATTACTTAGGGTTAACCTGTCTAATTTACAGTGTGGGTGCTTGTGAATCTCACTTAATCCTTAATGATGGATCTAGTTGAAAAAGCACATCATTTATTGTATTTTAGCAGACGCCTTTATCCAAAGCATTATATTTCATCTCATTTTATACAAGTGAGGGTTAAGGTCCATGCTGAGGGGCCCAGCAGTGGCAGCTTGGTGGAAATGGGATTCAAACACACAACCTTCCAGTCAGTAGTCCTTCACCTTAACCAATAATCTACCACATCCAAGCAGATCAGTGACCATGTGACATGCAGCTGATTATAACTCCATTCTGAGATAGTAGACTACAACTCGTACATCTACATCACGATCCTCAGCCCATAAACTCATCACATGACCAAGCACAGTATCACAGTATCTTCTCACACCTCTCTGCTCACAGTAACACCCACGTGTTTGCAGTCGCAATGTTTCCTTTAAATAAAACATACTGAAAAAAAAAAAGATTTTTTTTGACCTTGTAAATAAAGCTAGCATAATTTAAGTACATTTTACAAACAAATCCTATTTTGTATTTTTACTTCAGAATGTCACGTTTAATTCAATAAGCTACTTCAGATTTCGTTTTCATTTATTGTGCTTAAATACAGAAGTAAATTCAAATGGAACTGCCCAAGTAATATTTACTTAGTGTTAAGTCATCTAATGAACTAATGAAAAACATGTCAAACGCATGTAAATCTTACCCCACAAAGCCAGGTCATCTTTCTTGAAGAATGATGTGAATGATGTGATTTTTATAGGGTAAAATATGAAATATTTGTTTATTGGTCAATTTAGTTGTTAATCTGTCTGCAGTCTCGATGACTAAAGAGTTATCGCGTTAACTGTTAATATAATGCTAGCTTACAGAGTTGAGTTTTTTTTTAGCAAATGGCATCTGTGTCTAAAACAATCGTTTTACATGTAATCTACAGAGAAGTTTAAGGTATAGTGAACTTTAAGATAAACTTTCGCCGGACGCAAGCAAAGTTTTATTGTTTTATTGTTTGAAACATCTGTAATAGAGTCAAGATTCAAGAGGTTATAGATGCTAAACCATTTTAGTCATGTTTTGTCGGCCAGCAGCAGGTTAGTTCATCTTATTGAAGGTGTCCATTCTTTTTTTGTCCATTTGTTTTATCACTCCCTTTGTTTTATCTGTTTCTTTCAAGAGTTTAATTCAAAATAAAATACTCAAGGAAAATGTCTGACAGTGTTTTTTTTTAAACATCAGTAGTAATACATCACAAATTATATGAAATAATTTGTAAATAATATTTAAAGTAAAGGTTACTCAGGATAACTAAAAATAATATCTATGATTTTATGTAAAAGAAATGCATTAAATCATAATATGTTTTTAAGCATTACTTAAGTAAAATTTACAAACAAAGAGTCAATAAAATAAATAAAAATAAAAAGTTTACTTAAGCAAACTTTACTTAAACATATATAATTAAAGCTACTAATAATTATGGTTCGATTTTTATTTGGCAAATTTAAAGTGTTAATTAACAACTGTCAGTGGCGAGTCTATAGCTTTGTTACCTCTTGTTTTTATTTTAAATAAATAAGCTTGTTTTCACAATAAGTCGGTTCACATTTCCTGTGTTAGCATGTTTTGCTAATTCTCTGATTGTGTTTTTTGTGTCTTGCCTAATCCTTTGTTTTATCTGCAACAGTAGTTTGAATAAATCTACACTGCGTCTGCATGTCTGCTTCATTAAACCCACGTGCTGGAATATCAGACATGCTACGAATGAATACTTCCATTTCCTGTCAAACATTTACATGAGGTTCAGGTTTATGAACTATGTACTGTATAGGACGTTTTGTTTATGTTATAAAGGCTGAGAGCGCTTTTTTTTTCTTTTCTCTCAGAACCCAGAAGTGACTTTTATTACGTGATAGTGATATTGCTTTTTTCACTGTGTAACTGTGGCCAGTTTCAAATAAGTAGCAGAGAGAGGAGAACTTTGGGATTTCTAGCTTAAAAATGTAAACTCTAAACAAAGAGGTCAACTAACAGGTCAGATGTCTGAGCCCAGAGGGAATGTCAGGCTTCCAAAGGCAACAAGCAGCATGTGTATATATGTTTGTCTTTGCAGTCTTCTTGTCAGTTGCTTTGTTTTGCCTGATTGTAAACCTCTTCCTTGTTTCATCCCAATTAATTTGTCTGTTTATATCAAAGCCTTATTTCCTGTCCAAGTTTCTAGCCTCCTTTTTCCAGTTTTCTTTATTATTTCCCCAGGATTGATCTTACCATTTCTCACCCACTAGTTAAATCTCCGCTATGGGCAGATATCCTACAACCAACAGGGCAAACACGCATGGAGTGATTGATTTATGGCATGCATTAACAATGTCAACTCATGAGCTTGTTTGCATGTGAAAGTCAAAAACATTTTCGATTTAAGATAATGATTTGTGATTTGCCCTAATAAACCGTATGTTTTGAGTATGCCCTTCCTTCATCCCTTCCTTCCTTCTTCACTTCACCAATTGTTATAAGGAAACTTTCAAGCATGTTGAATTTATCAACAGATTAAATTGCAAGCTTGATGAAATTTCTCTGCTTACTCTACGTTCGTTATGAATCGTGTAATGGAGCAAAACATAGCAGTTATCTGCTCAATTAGTTTTACTGATGGTTCCAAACACTCAAGAGATTAAATAGATAAATGGTAAATCAAGTGCCTATGCTTTTAGTTTCCCAATTAGTTTTGTTATTTAGGTGTCAGGTGTAATATGTCAGATAGTGACACTAAAGGTTGTACTATTAAGGAGAAAGTTCCCCTGAAACTAGAATTAAAAAATATTGTGACTAATACAGACTGTTGTACAATAGCTGACAGAAATATTGCAGGGAATTGAACATGTGGACAGAAAGCTCATTCATACAGCACATGAATAAGCCTTAGTTTAAATGGGGATTATTCTATTGTTACAATACAAAATGACCGTGTCCATGATGAGGGCTTAAAAAGCTTTCAGCATTCAGAGCACATGAGTTTTATATCACTGTGCCAGATTGCTCTCCTTCTCTGCATATAATGGCCTCGGTTCTTGTCATTTTAAAATGATCACTCTTTCACAGAGCAAAGTGAGTGAAATTGATAGCTTTTTATAAGGTCTGGTCTTTTGACAAGTCATTGAAATGAACCATGAACTTAAACTGTATTTATGTCAATTTCGACCCATTACTTGCAGCAAATCTGTCGGGGTTATAGCCGATGCGGTATTAGACTGGTAGCTGATGTAGGACGAAATGAATTCAAATGATCTAATGTTGCGTTTTTGCTGCACGTAATGCCTTATACAGGGGAGCATGTGCGGTGTAACAGAAAAGAAGACAAATCTGTAGACAATTGAATCTAATGTCATGTCACATATTGACTACATATTAATTATCGACTATTGGTTGAGAGAAAAGTTCGTAGGTCTGTGGGAAAAGGATTAAAAGAAAGATTATCTTCTTTTAGGAGCGCGTCAGGAAAAAATGTAGTGTGAGGAACTAGTGAAGGCTGAAAGTGCTGCAGTGTTATACATCTGTCATGCTGGGTTATAAGGAAAAAACTATTAATAACAGTTTAATAACTGGTACAATGACTGGTACAAACTTGTTTAGGTTCCAATTTCAGGACATCACAGACAGAACAGTCGTAAAGATGATATTATTTACAGTAAAATTAAATAAAGAATTCATTTCCAAATGATGGCCAAATATGGACCAGACTGATTTATTAAGTGGTCTATTACCAGAGGTAGTATTTTGGTGTGAATTGTTCGTTTCAACTTGCAAAAAGTGTTCATGAGTGCTTTCTCACAGCCTCTATAGTGGTGGGGAAATGGTGGTGTGAGATGGAACCGTGTCTGGAGGGAGAAGAGTGCAAGACTTTGCCAGACAACTCGGGCTGGATGTGCTACTCTGGGAACAAGATCAAAACCACCAGGGTGAGAGCTGGTGCATATGCATGAATTAACATGGTGATATTATTCAGAGCATAATAATGTGTGTGTGTGTGTGTGTGTGTTTCAGAACACTCATCCCTATACATCATTGTAGCAGCAGGAGCAGTTCATTGCAA
>JAOTRN010000019.1:9367729-9378194 GCA_028566695.1 Bagroides melapterus
TGTGTGTGTGTGTGTGTGTGTGTTTCAGAACACTCATCCCTATACATCATTGTAGCAGCAGGAGCAGTTCATTGCAAAACAAAGGTTTGTTATCTTCACTATATACCCTGCATAACTGCATGACTGTTATTATTATTTAAAAAAAAAATCCCAATGATGATTCATTGGCTGAATGGATTAAAGAATTTTTTTTGTGTGTGTGTTTGGGATTGTGTGTTTAGATGTTCAGTTAAGCAATAATGGCGTCTGTATAGTAGTCATTTGTAAGCACCCAGCATGTGGTTAACTATTTGAAGTGATCTCTGTTTAAATCCCAGCGTGGGAGGTGGAAGTATATATAATATATGTTCATGCTCAACACACACACACACACACACACACACACACACAAACACACACACCTCATTTGTGTTTATTTTGACCTTTATTGAAACAGCTTGTTGTAGGGATTTCAGCTGCGGTTGTTGCACTTGAGCATTAGTAAGTCACATGACCTTGACGTATCTGTAGATTAACCTGTAGGAACTCAGCTACCTGAAATCATCTAGTATGTATTCTCTTAAATGTCTTTATAAAAGTCATCTATATTTTAATATTGTGGTTTTGAAACCTATACCAAGTTTTGTTTTCTGAACAAAAAGCAAAAAAAAAACTCTTTCTCAAAGGATACTCTGAATTATATATATATATATAGTTTTTTTTTGTTTTTATTTTACCAAAAAATATTTCAGAGTGGATAAATATAGACTAATTCACACAGGACCAAAGTTTTCCAGATCTCCAAAGAGGGCATAACTCTAATTTCTTATAGGATTACCATAGAACCATAACTGTAAATTGTCTTGAATTACATTAAGATTTCTTCTTTAGACATATTGATATTTCTATATATATTTATACATTTTTGTTTTCTTCCCCTTTATTAATATTGCCATCGTTGATTTTGTGTATTGTTCATTTCAGGAATACAACAGGACAACATTTAAATAAACTAATCCAGTGGAAGGAAGCTGGTGAACTTGATGGTACATTTCAGGCGGCTGTTTCATCTCAACTTTCTATCCAGTAACGTGACCACCGACTGACTGATGAAGTCTATGGACGTTTTCTCATTCATGATTTGACCGTTGTTCAGCTCATTTAGGTTTGCGCTGTAAATCCTTGGTAATCTGAGACTTTACCCTGTTTGTTGCAGTTTACCCAAAATATAGTCTTCATTCATGAAATTCCTGGTGATCCTTGATTCCAGAATTGACTGAGCTAACAAACTCACCTACACGCTTGATTTATGGCGAGTCTTTACAGAAGCAAGAAGACTTTTCAGAAGAATCGGCGAGTAAAACCTCATCATGTTTTTCATCATGATGTTCTCATCAGGTGTCATTGAGGAGCTCACTGCGTTTCTCCAGCCACCAAAACGGACTGTTAAGGACATGTGTACATAAAACCGATCATCTAATTGTTCACAGACTCGTCGTCATCGTCTAACCACAGACATCTGACATCGTTACGTGGTTAAGCAAAACAGCAGATGAAAATAACCTTAACCTTAACTGTAATTCTGAACCCAGTGCTAACTGTGATTTCAAAGACAAAAGCACGACAATGTGAAGTTTTTTGAAAAAAAAAAAAAAAGAAAGAAATCGTCCTCCTCTATGCGCTAGTGAAGCTCTAGTCCAGCTCTAGCTGATTTTCCCTGTTTCTGGTTCATTAAGCTAATGATAAATTGATAGAACATCATTGAGAGGACTCCAGTGTGAAAGCTCTGAGACTTATTATCAAAGCCAACGAGGTCTGATCGAAATCTGCTGCTGCATGCAGATATCAAATAGCATGGCATTTAAATACTCGGAGTCAGATCTCTATTCGACTGTCTAGAGCTTTGCTTTCATTAAACATGTAGTAAAATGTGAAATGTTAAGATGATTCGTGCTCCGTGTTGGAGACCCGAACATCCTGAATGCTACTTCAGAGAAAATTTATTTCAATAGAGGTGATCGTGCTATGAGAGTCTGAATGAGCGAAAAATAATTCTCTTATTCTTTTATGTGTGTGTGTGTTTTTTTCTAGCCAGCCACCAGGACATTTTCCAGTAAAGCTCAACATATGACATTCAGTCTGTTCGAGGATGTGACCTGTATAAAATTTAACATACATTATACATGAAAACGTGTAAAGAAAAAAGAGTAAAGAGTCACATTCGGACCATTTCCAATGACTACAATACAATCAGTTTTGTTAAAGCCAAATCCTTCTTTTTCCTACTGTATCTATAGTCCTGATTGTTAAAAAATAAACTGCTAAAATTCAATAAATCCAGAGGGCGAGTTATATGATTGTGTCTACAGATGGAAACATGCAGATTGAACTAAAGCACATCATTAACAGCCCTTGAGATATCCTCCTGACATCCAGCTTGTTTACTCATTTCATATTAAAAGTCCTAAATGTAATATCACAGTGGGGTGAATTATCATGTAAAATGCTCTACTATTTATTCATTTATTTATTTATGAAAAAAAAATATTCTCTTGCCTTCTCTGGTCTGTTATTATTATACATATAGATAATTAATTATATACCTATAGATGATCTGGTTACTATATTTGTACAAATGTTTGTACACAGCCATGATATTGTAAACCAGCCAGATTTTATAATCAGGAAAACAGTTTTATTCAAAGGTAGACACAAGTGCACCGTTATGTGTCCTCTGTAATTTATTGAGCAACGGCGGGGATTGAGATGGACTTGCAGGTTGGGTTTGAATATAAACTGTATGTCCAAAAGTATGTGGATCCCTAAGTGTTCAAAATCCCAGTCTAAAACCATGTGAATTAATAAAGAGTTGTTCCCCTTTATAGCCTCCACTCTACTGGGAAGGCTTTCCGCTAGATATTAAAGAGTGACTGTAGGGATTTGTGCTCATTCAGTCACATGGACTCTGTACAGGCCATTCCAGTTCTTCTACACCAGCTTTGGCAAGCCACGTCTTTATAGACCGTGTTTTGTGAACAGGGGAATTGTCATACTGGAACATTTTCAGGGCTGTTAGTACTAGTGAAAGGGAATCTTAATGGTACAGCATAAAAAGACAATCCAGACATTCTAGATAGTCTGGGGTACGTATGGGTCTTATGGTCAGGTGTCCACATACTTTTGTCCATATTGTGTAGTTTGGTGTGTTGCTGTGGCTGAGTGACGTTTAGCGGCTCCAGGTTGATGTTTTAGTGGTATACATTCCTGGCCGGTTCAGACAACATACAGTAAATGTTTTGTTCTGTCCTCATTGTCATGTACAAACTGTATTTCAGTGTTGAGTTGTAGTTTCACAAACAAACCAACTGTCCAAAATTTAAAGCATAAACAAGAAAATGGGGAAAAGCTCATTTGTTATTTATTTTTTATTTTTTGTTAAATTGCTGTTTGATTTTTAGCTTTTACACAAGGCAATAAAAACAATGCTGCTTTACCGCCGCTGTCTTGGCAGACAGTAATCCTACTGCACACCCCCCTGTTGCACCACTCAGTCCACATCAGTGCAGGTGAGTTTATTTCAAATTATTAAAATATCAACTCATTGGGAAGAGTTTGACTAAAACATCACTAAATTAGTATTATGCAAATGTTAGAATAAATGTGTTTATGATTGCACATTTCCATAAACTCATTAAGATTATGAACATATTTCTTAGTATGGTGTGAATTATTTTTTTTTCCAGATAGTTTTATGGACATTTTTCATCTGATGCTTAACAGCAACGTGTAGAACTGACATTAACCAATTTCAATAAATTTGATGATTTCTTTGTCCAGTTAATTCCTAATATTTCTATTTTAATATAGCTTGATTTTTGGTTACATTCATGAATGGAAATGTTAATAACTCTGTTTTGCTGTGGAGAAATTTTGCTGCCATGGTCTAGAGTATGTCCATCTGTGCAAGTGAACAGAAGGTGAGATATTTCTGTAGCGATTTGTTGTAGTGTTTTCCAGGTTGTATAGTAGTGTCTTTCAAAGTCACTGGCTCTCACCCAAACGAGCACTTAGGGGAGATTTTGGAGTGACCTTTTAATCCTCCAGCAATTTTATTCTCAAAATAAATTCTTTATATTTAAATGTCTTAAAACTGGAATTTGTGGAACATTATAATTAATAATAATAAGCAGACGCTTCAGAACGATGGTCTGGTTAGTATGTTGGAAAAAACATGCTATTACTGTATATGATTCCATCCGTCTATTTTCTATACCACTGATCCTACACAGCTGTGACAGAGAACATGGAGTCTATCTCTTGGGACTCAGGGCACCACCCCCCCAACACACACACACACACACACTCATTCACAAACTATGGTCCATTTGGAGATGTCAGTCAGCCTACACCGTATGTCTTTGTCCTGGGGATAACAAGCAGCCTCAACACAAACAGGGCAGAGGCAGGAATTGAACCCCATCCCTGAAGGTGTGAGGTGAACACTAATCACTAAAAGCCACCATAAAATGAGCGTTTTTGAGTTTTTTTGTTTCATAGCCATCAGCGTTGTTAATCAGTCTGATACTATTTTATGTCACAGAAACCTACTTTTTAGTTGTCTTTCAATCTTTTTTTTTATTTTACAGTATACATTGACAAGTCTCTTTAGACTTCACCTAGTGCTTTGAAATGTTCAGTGCTGTGTTTATCTCCTTCCTGCTTTAAAATTCTTTGCTCCCGGTTTTCAAATTTCGACAACTTCTCTTCTTAGATCACACTAGCGCTTTCCTATTAACCAAAGCAATTATGTTGCACTCAAGCACAACAAAAACGCAAAAGCTCCGACTTGAAACTCACAGCAATTCAGATGAGCGAACCAGTAGAGAGACCAGAAATTAGTAGAGGTTCATGCCATCATTACTGAGATGACGTCTTTGACTCGCAGTATCCGGACATGTCAAGCTTCCTGGTCAGACTTTCCTGGAGGAAGGAGAAGTTATGAAATCAGCATTGAAACGTGACAGGAATTCACAGAAACATGTCTCCACTCACCACTTAGAAATATTATGTACTGTATGACTAGTGAAAACATGGATCGATTTCAAAAATACAGTAATTGTAATAAATCAATGAATTGTCAGCAACTGGTGACATATCTAGTCCTCCAATTTGAAACGAATTAACATTTCAGTTCATTCTAGAAAGTGGAAGTGCTCGATCGGGCAGCTATTAACATCATTACGAATGTCAATAGTATTTAAATTTATTCTCCTCACCATGCAGATGCTGTGTTCACTTAATCTCTGCCGAAACCCGTGCAGAGGCGTGTTGGACCTCCC
The DNA here is from genome assembly GCA_028566695.1 of Bagroides melapterus. Classification (NCBI taxonomy): domain Eukaryota; kingdom Metazoa; phylum Chordata; class Actinopteri; order Siluriformes; family Bagridae; genus Bagroides; species Bagroides melapterus. The sequence goes on from JAOTRN010000019.1 coordinate 9,373,048, forward strand.
CAGGGGCCTTTAACACACACAGTGTGCAATAATAACACTAAAATCCAGCTTCCTGCATTTCCACTCAGAACAATGACTCCCTGAGAGAGTTTGACTGTATACCATTAAAACTAAATTGTATTTATTTAAAGCATTTTCATATGTATACTGTATATCCAGACCTGGATAGCTCTTAGCATGTCAGACTTCACTGGATTGAAAAAAAACTTACACTGGATATGTGAATATTTGATAAATTATTTTATTTGAATTCATTATTATTATTTTTGATTAAATCAGGGATGCAATTTAAAAAAAGGGGGAAAAAATTATTCTAGAATCAGAAATAATATCAACCATCAGCAACAACAAGCAACGTGCAATAGCCCTAAGACAAGAGGATTGGGCTGTTCATTCATCATGGCTATTCTTAATCATTTACGGTCATCTGACGCAGGTTAAACAAACACAAACAATTTGGCAAAATAATTTGAAATCTAAAAACAGAAAATTGTAACATTATAAATCTGCCTTTTCTCACTCCCTCTTGGTGCCATACTGAGTGCCATAGTTGTCTCCACAGGCTTGCAGGCGGTGTGTCAAACCAGTCAGATGGAAAATAAATGGGGCCGGCAAGTGGGTGAGTGTGTGCATGTGTGTTAGGGCTTTATTTGAATATTTCCATGTTTCGCTTAGTCAGGCTGTCAGAGGCAGGGAGCTGTGCTGGGACTTTACACCAGTGTCAGAGTGGACATAATTCAGGCTGCAGCAGATAAGTGTGTGTGTGTGTGTCTGTGTGTCTCTGTGTGTGTGAATTTCAGTATGATCTGAAATGTCAACTGCAAGAATAGTATTACCATGCTTATGGCAGTGAGCGAGAAGAGAATAATACGATCATGTAACTTTGAGATATGTCACCATATATGACCCAGTGACCCAAGAAGTCCTCAAGAAGTATACTGAGTCTGTAATACAGTGGCATATAAAGTTAGTGTAGAGGAAAACTTCTTAATTAGAATGATTAAGATATTTTGAAGTTAAAAATCCTTCCTCATAATTGCTCATAATAAAAAAATTACCAACAGAAATATATATATATATTATATATATAAAAATTCTTCACACTGTGTATTCTCATCACTATCACACTATTGTGTCATTTTCTCATCTGTGCAAAACAGAAAAGAGGGCAAGAAAGAATAAGAGGTTTAGTACAAATTTAGTACTAATAATCAGTTCTGTGTGGATTCCCAGCATACTGTATGTGGGCGCAATGTCCAACTCTATTCCTGTAGCCATTAACATTTACAGGCTGGCTAAGAGCGGGAATCCAGCAATCATAGCAGCCAGAGTCGAGGGTGGATTTCCAGGACTCCAGACATTGTTGTACATTACTGCTGAAGATCAGAGCATGACTTCTGAAAAGGTCAGCCAAACGAGCCTACTTATAGATGATGGAAATTAATCTGATTTTGCCGCCCTGGGTGGCCTGCTCACTTTGGTGGTTTTGACTTTGTTCCCAGAGATGCAGGACCAGCCGGTGAGGTCAGGAAGAACTTTACATTCCTCACCCTCCAAGCATGGCTCCATCTGACACCACCACTTCAGATGCACGATAGATGCTGAGAGAGAGAGAGAGAGAGAGAGATGGAAGTCATCAGTAAACTGTTTTGATAGCTGGCTTCATGTTGAGTATGAGAAAGTGAATTCAAAAAAGAAAAAAAATAAGAGAGAAGGCTTTCAGACAGCAAAAGATTCCAGTTTGTAAATACTATACTTGATGGGTACAAGTACAATGTGGTCAAAACTACATATTACAGCCTAAACACGCTCCTCACATGACTACCGCATGGGTGCTGCAAGGACTTCACCAGTTCTTCATCAGTTGTTGTGGAAAACTGGTGCAGCACACGGCCGCAATCAGAGTGGTGCCAAAGGCTACAGGGAGAGTATCACATGGTGCAGCAGACAGAGCCCACTTATGACAGTGAAGAAGACGTTTCCTAAACTTGTTTGCGCCCTGCAAGCTCCTTGGGTCCTGTCTTTTCTCTGTTTAGCACTGCCAGGAGCTCACCGCTGCAGAGCACACCACCGCCAACAGCATCCCTCACCTCCTTTTCACTGCACCTCACCTCAATAACCTTAAAATAAAAGAGCACTTTCCTCACCACCCTCACCTCCTCCCTGTGATCAACCCGCCTCAGTAATGATTCACTACAATATTAATAGTAATATAAAGCAGTAAACTCTTCTCTCTACTCTAAACCAATCCTGTGATGCGTACTTCATTACTCTCAGTTACACCTTCACAAACTTTGAGACAATGTGAATATTAATACAGTAGATTTTAATAGCACTAGAGCACGGCTGTGGGGATTTGCCCATTTCATTGTTCCAGTTCATCCCAAAGGTGTTCTGAGGGGTTGAGGTTAGGGCTCTGTACAGGCCACTTGTGTTCTTCAACACCAACCGTTGCAAACCAGGCCCGTATTCATGAAAATTCTCAGTGTAAAGAAAGAGTTTCTCCTAGTCATCTATTAGAAATGTGGGCGTTTCTGCTTAAAATTAAAGAGAAGATCCTAGGGAAGTTAAAAGTTATACACAAAGCATCTTAAACCTTAAAATAGCTCTTAAGGTCTAAAAGTGTTAGGAGTAGAGAGGAGGAGTTTTAAGAGGCTTAAGAGTTTCTTTATCAGAGAAGAAAATGGTCGAAAGGTTAAGAGGGAGAAGAAATGTGTTGTGTACAATATTTAATAATGATAGTGAGTTAATAAAATGCTACAGATCAGATTGTGTAGGGATTATTTTGTGACCATTCGTATTAGACTTAATATACTTAACATAGAGATATGCCGGATGCCATTCCCATTTTTATTAGGGCGTGGGACCGGCAGTGAGAGTTGACTCTTCAGTGGCCTGGCTAGATCCCTAGATACAATTGTGTGGCAACAGATGATATATGGGAGTGATGGCCATATTTATGTATGTCTGGCCATACATTTATACATCTGTCCTCACATTACCTCAGATGTGATAGCGGTTTCATCAATCAAGCCACGGTTTTATTGAAAGAAAGTGTAAAAATAACTCTTTTGTTAGAAATCAGTGTTTGCTGAAATCAAACCAGCTAAATTTACACCGTCCTTTAATTCTCAGGACAATACAACAATTGACTCTAAGATATGAGACATAGAACAGAACAATAATCGACATCACTGCATTCACTAAATTCATACTTTCTAAACCTCTCTGTGACGTTTAAAATGAGGTTGTGATTGTGAGTCAGTGAAGTTACACTTTCACTAAAGCCTGGTGTCCTGCACTGACTGGCCGCTCATTAAGGGTTGTGTCATACCGTCCACACATGACGGTCGTGCGTAGGTTGTTCCTGCCACCTGTCCAGTGAGGCATGAGCATTTCACTGTCTGCGATCTTTCTTCAATCTTATTCTTATTGCAACAGCGATGTGCAGCCACCACTTCACATGTACCAGGTTTTACACCACCTAAAGCAGAGAGGGAGACAGAGCGTGATGATTAACTCGTACGTTCAACTTGTTCTGTCATGTCCAGGTTTTTGTATAAATGTATTTAGAGCAATAATTTCTGGTTTTCTAGGGCCATCACATGGACATTAAAAGTACTACTCCACATGATGCTGCAGAAAGAATTGAAGATGCAAACGGAACAGTTTAAACTGTTGTTTTTACATCTGTATAACTCATGGGAATTTTTTTTTTAAATCAAAGCTATATTTTTTTTGTACCATTTCACATAATTTCTTATTGTTTTATATTTTCATGTTTGTTAAAGAAAAACAATTTGAGTAAAAAGAATTCCACAGAGACAGCGAGTATTTAATGCTTGGGATTTAATGAAAAGTATGATGAAAGAACAGCGCTCTGCAGCTCGTCCTGTTTCTTAAGCTGTGAAATTTAAATCAGCTCATCACATTATAAAAAGGGGTGATAAAATGTTCTTCGAAAGGCAGTATAAATCTTCGAATATGTGCTCATAATTATTACAAGCTCAATTTAAAGTGAATCTTTCGTAATTAAGGCAAATTGGACACAATTAAGTGGATGTTTTAGGCCAAACTACTACCACAAAAAATAGTACAGGAAACCTCTGGCAGTTATCCAGTGTCTGCTTTCGATAGAACAGATGTGTCCAATCTTATCTGGTGTGGATGAAGGTTTTTATTCTAATCAAACAGGAGTCACATCTGATTCCACCTGTTTAATCAGTTGATATTGACTTCAATAAAATTAGCTGCAGCATCTGTTTGGAATGAAATGAAATGGAATTTAACCTAGACTCACACCAGACCTCTGGACACCCCTGTAGATGGACACCCCTTTTGGATTGGAGATCCCTGATATAGAACAGTTAAAATACATAAAACATGTCTGTGAGTAGCACCTGGATAACACATTTCTACAATATGTCCTCAATGGACAGGTAAACCAGTAAGGTGGACTGAAATGACAGTGAAACTCACACCACTAGATTAAGTGCATAATGACATCCAGCACAAACATCCTGAACCACCGGAGTACACTCTGAGTATGATGATGACTTACAAGACTTTGCCTTGACTTTAACGTAGATGAGGACTGTTTGCTTTTTGTGAATTTATCAGTGCAGTGGATTCAGCTAGTGGGTGGTAATCAGTACACAGAACAGTTTCCACATAACACACTAGACCCACCTTCTGGGGGCTGTCTGACTGCATTAAGGAGTGTTTCCTGAATGCCTGAGTCATAGTATCCATTTGTCAATTAGTTCTGAGAGGCTAAACCCAAAGGCACAGGGGACCTGGATGATGTCAAATCTCTGTGTTTTACCTAGCAGGTCTGCTGAGGGAAAACACCCACCGGGGACTTCAAACCACAATTAAAAGCAGTAATGGAAACCAAATAATCTACCTTCTGCAATCATTAATGTCTGAAAACATGGGGCAGCGGGTACCTGGAATTCTCAGTGAACTTAGACTATCAATTTTGTGGCCTGGATAAAAGCACCACAGTGAATCTGTACATCATATTCTGTGCAAGGAAATAAAGTCCAAATGGCCAGCTCTGTGGTGGAAACACATAGAAGCCCACGTATAGCAGTATCCTGATGACACTGTACCTAATTGTGCCACACAGATGGTCTAGTTGATCA
>JAOTRN010000019.1:9448096-9459358 GCA_028566695.1 Bagroides melapterus
AATTTTTTTTCCTTTTAAATAATAATTTTAAAATTTTGGTATTTTAAAAACTGCAACAACTTAAAAACTGACGGGGTTTTTTAAAATTAATTATATAAAAAAAATAAAAAAAATGTTTAACACCCCCCCCCCCCCCCCCTCAAAAAAAAAAAAAAAAAGTTTGTAAGCAAAAAGAAATGCTTGCACAACCAGGTTTGCTTGGAAAATAATCTAAACTGTTATTCCTATTATACTGGCTTCTTATTATATAATGTATTTAATATTCTTATTTTAATAGTGGATTTTAGTGAACTAAATTTTTTTAAATGGTCTACCTCTGGAAGATAGCTAGCTGATTTCATGATAATAGTAGCTAGTTTTCTAGGTGGTAGATTTTAAATGGGCTTCTTAAATTTATTATTAGAGCAATGTACACTCACTGAGTGCTTTATTAGGAATGCTGTCCTAATACAGGGTAGGGCCTCCCTTTGCGCTCATTATGGCCTCAATTCTTCATGGCATTGAGTCCACAAAATGTTAGAACATTTCTTGAGAGTTTGGTCCCTGCTTACATGTTTGCCTCAAGCAGTTCCTGCCGCTGTTTCAATTGCTTTTTCATGCTACAAATCTAACACATCCCAATGGTCCTCTATCAGATTCATATCAGGTGACTGGGAAAGCCAGGGTTAGAACACTGAACTCTTTGTCATGATCATGAAACCAGTTTGAGACAACTTTGTTACATTATCATGCTGGAAATAACCATTTGAAGATTTATCCAATATTTTTTGTCTTTAATAATAAAAGTCACCCTTCAATATTAAGATAAAATTAATTGTCAGTTTTGGTGATGACATTGGGTACTCTATTATAAAGACTGGAATGCAGCATTTTACGAGTAGTGTTCGAAATGCTAGTCTAGCATGCAGTATATAGGGGCGTGTTATTATACATGTCTACATTATACATTATTATCAAACCTGTCGGTTTGAAAACTCCTGGTGAAGGTCAGGAGGCTTGTCCTCAGTAAGTTTAAGTTTTAATATGAGGTGTTGTTTTAGAGATATACACCTACGAGTGATGTTTTGGAAAATTGTAAATCCCTGCATTCTCTACAAAATCCCTGAGACTCAGAGTATAGTGTTTACTGAATACAGATCTGACAGCATGACAGAGTTATACATAACAATGGATCAGAATCAGTCCCAATCAGCCATGCAGAAATAACACCTCATGTTGGGTCCTTTAAAGCTGCAGAGGTTTTGCTGTTCCTTACAAAAGTCTTGGAGAAAATTCCTTTGAGCTCATGGCTTGTGTTTTTGTTCTGACCTACATGATCGGGCGAGAGCTTCATATAACTTTGGGCTTTTTGTGTTTTTCCAAATCATTCCTATCAAATGAACTGCATAAAACATGTAAATCTCCATGTTCTTCATTGTTCTTCAACAAGTTGTAGAAGCATCTTACGAAATCTTCCCATGAAATTGTCATGAAGTCACAGTTTTTTGGACACATAAAATAGCATAAACTTTAACAAAGGCAAAAATATAGTATGCTGTACATTTTCTTATTTTAGTATTTAATTACTCATTGTGGACTTGTCTAAAGAGAACATATTTGCCCCATTCAGGACATGTATTGCTCTACAGTAATGGCTAGTTGGCATCAAACAAAATTCCCTTAGACCCCAAATCATCCTGTGGAGTTATATCGTATGTTCTTAAGCTCACAAAATGCACAACCTCATTTTAAAGCTTATCAGGCTGGACTGGCCATCGTGGTCTATGCAGCAAATGCAGGAGCATTTGAAGGTGTCAATACATATTGTGAGTGAGCTGTCCTAAAATATAATTATTGGACACTGTGTATTTGTAATTCCTTTTGTTAAATGGTCACACTCAGAAGTGAAAGTATCAACATTCCTATGGGCAAGAGCGTTGTTTAACCTTATTCAGAATCAACTGCTGCAGGCTGGTAAGAAAAGACCTATAAAAAAGACCTGGAACCAATCCATGGAACAGTGGTTAGAAACCTGTAACCTCTAGGATGTCACATTGGGTTATTGGCAGTGAGAAATCCTGTGTAGCTGAAAAGACTAAAAGATGTGGAATAGCTTATCTCAAATGCTCATGGCTATTGTGGAATTTAGTTAAGCTCTTTGACACACTCAACAGACAGAAATAAATCAAGGGCACTTGGGATGAACAGTAGAAATTGGCTTCATATGAAGTCAATACTAAATAAAAAAAACAATATTTAGGATAATTGAGGAAGCTTTTTGGAAACCTGTTTTTGCTTTTTCATTGTATAATGTACTTTATAAATTGATCAAAAAAATATTTTCTCTAGACTCTAAATACTTTCTGAATGTACAGATTATAATATATTAATTTGAGACTTTTTTTTTAGGATAAGAATTGTATTATTACCGTAAATACTTTGATCACCTTGTGACTGAAGATCTTAAATAGATTTAATGTGCTTTCTGCTAATTTTGTACATGTATAGGTGGGGATGAACGATCAGAGCAGAGAAACATTTTATCCTCTGTGCTTTTTACCTCCTGTGAGACAGGTATGGTATAGTATCAGTATTTAAATATGGCTTAGTAAAAGGGAAGGATTCCACTGCTCACTTTGTCATATTTTGTTTTCTTTTGGTTCTGATTTGATTTCAGTCACTATTGATTTGAAATATTATTTTAATTACAAGTGTTTTTAGTATTAAAAGGTTCTGCTGGGAGAGAGCCATTTATTTATTTTATTCCTAACTGCCAGGGACAGTGTGGTACAGTAGCGTTTAGGTCTCTCCTGATGGCCACTAGCAATATGCTCAAAGTGCAGTATTTAGATGACTGATATCTGTGTGTTTCCAACAAGGAGCTTGAGCACATTACAGCAGTCTGTATCGTGATGGATTCTAACAAGACCACAGCCTCTCAACAGTGCAGCAGGACACACCGTGCACTGGCGTGAGGTTGGATTCATTGAGAGTGCTAGCCATTCTGTTACCCTTACATGTGATTAAAATATTATGCTTGCTGAAAAGGATCAGCCAGGCCTCTGTGGCTGGTATCGACATCTATTGAGGAACAGTGATTACAGCCACGTGACCTTGCTAGGTGTGCTGGAGCTGCGGGCCCTCAAGAAGCACATTGCCCAAACTGAATCGTATCAATATGATTGGTGCCCAATGATGGAGGACATTTCTAAGTAGTAGAGAGAAAATCACTATGGACACCTCCTTAACCATCTAGGAAGTGGGGTTACTGACAGCATGTCAAACTGCAGTATAAGATCAGAACATTGTCACCTAGCTGAAATCGAGCTCTTATAGTTGGCCCTCAGATGTCGCCACATGCTGGGCCCTTCAGACAATGCTGACTGTAAGCTAGATCAACTATCAAGATGGCACAAGATTAAGTGACTTGCACACAATTCCCACAGTGGGGCTTGTCCCTGAGTTGTCTCAATGAGAACAGCTCATCTACAAGGTTATACTGTTGTGCAGGGAATGCACTTTCAAGACGACTCGTACGTTCAGGAGAGTGGCACTTAAAACCAGAGATGGGACCGGTTCAGCTAGAACTGTGCTAATGTGAAATCAACTCAATAACAAGTGCTCCTGTATACCCTCACACATGACTAGCTCACAGTTGTATGCCTTTTCACCTTTACCACTTTGAGGCCACCAAGATGACCAGCAAGACCTAAACAGTTGTCAACACTGTTGTGCTGCTCTAGTCAGTCTGTGCTGTTGCTGTCTTATCATCACTATGCAATTTATCCAGAATCTAAGAATTATTTTTCTTTACCACCAGACATGAAACTGGACTTTAGAAAGTCTTAGCTAAAACAAATGAGCTATTGTACAATGATATTTAGGTGCTGATGTTTTTGCACCAAAATAACAGATGGAACCTTATAATGCTAAAGCCACAAAATGTTGGGTTTCATGTTTGCTCTTTGGGTTAAAGGATTTGTGTTTTAGCATACTAAATTTTTGTTGTTGATGATGGAGCTTATGTTGTCTGGAAGCAAAGCAGAGCACTTGCCAATATAATTGTAGTTGTGTCTGAACTAGATATGTGGATTACAGGGCAAGAATCAAGAGAGGACATTGGAGAGCAGTCAAAGCAGCTCCCTGTCATTCAGCATCACACAGCTTGTGGAGGAGGGGAGTCTCTCTCTGTGTGTATCTCTGTCTTGTGCTCTCTCTCTCTCTCTCTCGCTTTTTCTCGGTGTGTTTTTCTTTCTATCACAAATTGTTCACCTGCGGTTTTGCAAGTATTGTATCTTTGGAGTACAGATCAAGTATTTTGGACATTAATTTTTGTGTACTTTTTTGTTAGAAATTTGACATGGTGGTTATCCCTGTTCATTACCAAACAGTATAAGACTTCTGTGGTTTGTGGTTTTTGAATGAGAATTATAATCTGAGTGGTTGTTATGGCCTGCAGATTGAGAACAGACTGAGTCCTCAGTCAAAGTCCAGAGAGAATGAGAGAAGCTGTAGACACACACCAGTGGCAAGCAAAGCACAACGGGTCAGTAATCCTATTAAATATCTGGATAAACACACACTCATACTGGGATCAGCTGAAATTATAGGCTGCAGCTTATAAATATTTACAACCATTTCAGCCTGTGTGGATGTGGCAGTTTAAGGTAATTTGTGGTTGGTTGGTTTGTTTGTAAAATGTATGTTGTATTTTTTTTATCATTTCCAGCAGTTCGACAAAAGCACAACAAATGTGTCCCTCTATCTGACCCCTGAGTATTCACCTCTTCAGAAACAAACTACTTCAAGAAAACCAGCTATTGTAACTTAATACTTTGCTTGATGTGGCTCTTTCCTCACACTCTGGTGTGCATTTTTTGTACTTGCAGGAGTGTAACTATCATTTTGAACCTTGTGTGATTCTTTTTTTTTTTCCTCCTCACTGATTTCCAAACCCCACACATTTACTCTGGTTCATCTCTAAGTATCCATTGTGGCTAGAGCACCATTTCCAACCATGCAGGTTTTAATCTAGTTCTTTTTTATATCACTTATTTCTTAATTGGTTAATTGCAAGAGGTTTGCTGCTCACTGTACACCACATCTGTCTCCACCAGTCACCTTACTTCAGCATTTTGTCCTCTTAACTTGCTTCATTTAATTCTTTTCTCTTTCTTCTGTTACAGGAAACTGTGACTGATGTTCTGATGGAGATGTTCCCAGAAACTGCTGTAACTCCAACTGGAATCACGTGAGTCCAGCAACAGAAATGAACTGCAAAGCTCATTTTACTTATTATTATCATCATCATTAAAGTTACATGTTATTTGACTTTTTTAAGTAGGGGAGATGAGATATAATCTAGTGTTTTCATGTTGAATGCAAATATAATAAGAGGTGAAAGAGTATTAATTTTACTTCAGAAGAGAATCAACTATACTTCAATATAGTCGATAAAATACAATGTGATAATCATACTTTTCTCTGAGCTATTTAATTCCATTTAAACTGACACACACTGGAGTCTAAACATATTTGTACAAGGATTCTGTTCTTTTACCTACTGCAGTGTACTGGAGTTGAATATAGTCTCAGACTTTCAGTTTTATGTTGAGCGTGTGTACATCCTATGCCCATGCATACATTCTATGGACAGACGATCAAGAAGCAAGACATGGAATGCTGTCCAATGCATTAAATATAGACGGGTTCAATAAAATTAGTATCACTCAGGGTCTGCAAAGGATTTGCAACCAAGTATTAAAAATGACAGGTTAATTAGGATTTCCATTAAAAATGACCACATATGGTCCATAATGTGCCATAATGCAGAGTTTACCTGATTTTTCTTTTTTTTTTTTCCCCATGGCACTTTTGCAATACTGAGCATTCATGAGCAAATTCTTGGACTGTGTGCCAAGATGCATACAACCCTACTAAATATCACTACACCATCTGTGTCTTTGCTGTTTAATACTGCTCAAGATACAGTCTTGAATTCTATCTAATTGTGTACACTATGAACTTAATGAAGGAAGAGCAGAGCACAGCCCATGTTTTAAAATGTTCTGGCAAAAGGAGCTTGAGAAACCATTTTTTCTACCAGAGAAAGCCAAATTACATGCATTTCTTAACCTTAAATCTTACATCCTGTAGCTTTTCTCAGTATTGTAGTGTTCAGTATCAGTTAAAGGTTTCATCCTTTTATTTTCTTGCTCTTTAGTGCCACCAAGAGACGGTCTATTAAGGGAGCAGCAGGTCGTCCTGTACAGTTCAAATATCCAGATACCCCACGGAGTCCTGCCACACTGGAAAAATTGGAGATCCAACAGCGCCTAGTTCCTCTGTGGGTGCAGATTGCAGTCTTTCTTCTGGTGGTTGCCTTCCTATACTTCATTTACATATTGATGGAAGAGCCACTGGAGAATCCTTTCAGCACATTGCTACAGGGTCTGAGTCAGGAGCCAAGCAGCGATGATCTTGCACTTGTATCTCAGGACACACGCACTTGATACTGGGTTTTTTGTGTATTGGACATGCTTTCATAGATTTTCATGGTAATAGCAGGGTTGCAGAATTCTCAGTTCAGGTTGAATACACCTAGATGCATATGGTGTGATCTGTTGGTATATTTACTTGCGTAGGCTTTTACCTTGTTAGAAGTTATCTACTGTCTACTCACTTAAGTAGGATCAATAAAATGAACTGGTGAAGTCTTGGTTGGAGAGCCACAGGGACCCATGTCTTATTCACAGGAGTACTGTATGTTAATTTGCTTTTATTCTGTTGACTTGTTTTTGAATAAATAAATGAATATATCTGGTGGTGTTTGCATTTTTTTTTAATTAAAAATAATTTACAAAATATATAAGATGTTTACTTTGAGTGCCTTTAGTGTTTCCCTTTATGTACTTGTGTAAGCATTTTGATTTCAATTTCACATTCAATCTAAATGCTGAAGAACAAGTTCACTTTTTATTCCACAACAGCAGGTGGCGGCCGCGAGTAGTGTTGCGTTAACGTAACGGCAATGTTGCCAGGTTCGTGATATCTAATAATTTTATTATTGTAATATAGTGAATTAACAGGTTAATTAGTGTAGGGGAAAAACAGAATAAATGCACAGGAAATAATAATAAAAAAAAAAATCCCATAAAGAACATGAGTAAACTTGTGTTCTCATTATTACGGATATGTATGTTTTTAGAACGCTTACGCAACTTTTGTCATGTACACCTGGCAACCTCATTTTCAGTGTTCCACTCACTTTCTGTAAAATGTCTAGACACAGCACTCTGCCGAGAATAATCCAATTTATAAAAGTGGTGGCGTTAAGTCTGTTACTTACGCTGCTTATTTTGTTTCTCGTGGCTGCAGCACGAACTTTTACGTTAGACGTAAATGCAGGACTTCAGCTTGCACAATGGGAAAAAACAACATACATATCGGCTGATATAAGCACCGAGCAGAGGGAGGTCATGCTCGCAAATTTCAAAGGTAACTGAGTTTATGTATTTGGCTGATCAGACAGTTCTCAGTAAACACCGAAATAAACTGGCAACCCTCAGTGGGTCCTGTAGCTTGACAGTGGATTACACAGAGGGTCTACAAGTGTATGAGACCCTTAAGTATTTTGATTAGCGGACTTTGGCTGGTTGTTGTAGTTATGGGCGGGAAACAAATATTACCCTATATTATGATCTGATAACAGGTAAGTGAGTATGATGGCTGTATACTATATGGTTGTACATTATGTTCATAATTCACTCACACTTTGTATTCTGAGCATGCGCAATAGATACGGGCAGAAGTTATTTTAGAGTTTTGAACCTGATTGAGATACGACATTGAACATTTGTTAGCTACAAAGAGCAGTAAATATTTGCACTGAACACATGATTTCCATCTACATCAGGGGTGTCCAATCTTATCCGGAAAGGGCCGGTGTGGGTGCAGGCTTTCATGCAAACCAAGCAGAAGTCACACCTGATTCCAACTATTTAATTAGTTGATTGGCTTTCAATATACTCAACTCAGGCTTATACTTGGTTGGAATGAAAACCTGCACCTACACCGGCCCTTTCTGGATATGATTAGACACCCCATTATCTACATTTGACAATTGCAGTAAGCTACCCATCTGAATGGAGAATTGCACGTGCATTCTGTCGTAGTTTATTTAAAAAAAGAGAGACTAGCTAAACTTTCCAAGATATTTTAAGTGATCCATTGGGTCATACAGTCAAACGTAAATTATGATGAAATTTAACCAGAGTTAGCTACCTTGGTTTCTGTTGGATTGCTGGTTATATCAGTACAACAGGTTAGCTTGGACATAAAAATAAGCAAAATACCAGAGTGTAGCAAAGGACAATGCTTAGCTACAGAACTGTCAACAAATTTGGGGGTTAAAAAAAATTACTTAATTTAAAGATCTGCTATCTGGCCCAACCACTAACATGGGAATGTGCAGGGTTACTGCTCAGTTTTACTTCAGCCAGCCACTAGAGGGCCTTATAGACATTTACATTCGAATCCCTGTTATTACATATGTCCGTATATACAGTCACTGGTTCAAATCAAATGTGCGTATGTATGCGTCGCAAGTACAAATGTATGTTCGCATCCACTCAGGGGCGTAGCACCACATGTTGGGCCCCGGTCACACAACCAAGAAGGCAGGGCCCTCGCAACAAAACACCTCATCGAACACCCAAGGCCAAGACTGATTTATTTTCACTATTTTTTTTAATTACTTTTTTTTTATTTTCACAGTCGGGTCAAAAAGAAACTATTAACATAGCAAGATATTAATTAACATTACACCTAACCCTCATAAACATTTTCAGTCAAGCAATCCAGAGAATAAAATGCTAAATAAAAGGCAAAACTGAACTTAACACCAAAAGTTTTCTATACTGTATTAATATATTTTTTCCTCTTCACTATGGTTATTATCACATGTCAATCATATCACTTTCAGGACAAAATTATGTTGTGTTGAAAAACACTTTTATTAAAATAGTGATTCTCAATTGTTCCAAGCTCTGAGCTCATCTTGAAAGAAGATCTTGAGCGGAATCGGGAATCAGCCGATGTATGTCACAAAAGCTTCGTAATCTGGAAAGCAGTAAATTAAAGTAAAATAAAATATATAAAATAAGCATGCATACTCAACAAAGTAATATGCACACTTAAAAAAGTAGTATCTATACTTATTTTTAGGATATACCTCATTCATATGTTTCTGTACTCTGTAAGACATGTGGATTTATGCCGTTGTTTCTTGATGCTCCACCCACAGCCCCCACAGTGTTTTATACACGTTGTACACTTATATGCAATTTTGTTTTTCCTTTTCTCTAGAGGCCATTCGTATTCCCACTGTGTCATTCTCCGAGTCTAACCAGAACAAAAGTGCTCTGGAAGAGTTTCACCGTCTTCTAAAACGAGGTTAGAGATTCTTCCGGGCTGGACACAGTGCCAGGCCAAAAGCAATTAATCACACAAAGTTAACCACCATTTGATAATATTTCTTATTACTTAAGATCTCACTGCATCGGTAAGTTGTCTTTTATCTACTGGTCTATTTCAGTCTTCCCAACAGTCTTCTCATCCAGTCTGGTTAAACATGAGGTGGTGGGGAACTACAGCCACCTGTTCACCGTGTCAGGCACCGATCCTGAGCTGATGCCTTACATGCTGCTGGCTCATATTGACGTGGTGCCAGCCAATGAGACTGACGGGTGGGAGGTGCCACCCTTCTCAGCCAAAGAGCTGAATGGATTCATTTATGGACGAGGAACCATAGACAATAAACAGTCTGTCATGGTATGGTGGGCCTGGTGGGCAGCAATTTCTTTTTGTTGGTTAAGACAATATTTCATTTGTCTGTGCAAACTGCGCCTGAATGCTATTATATTTGCCTGTGAAGGGGATCCTTCAGGCTCTGGAGTACTTGTTGGAGCGAGGATATGTTCCACAACGAGGGTTCTACATTGGTCTGGGTCATGATGAGGAGGTGAGACACTCGCATACGTTAGTGATCATGTTCCGAGCCCACCTTCGCGGTGAATTTCACTTTCACCCACATCATCTCTTTTGATTTCATAGCACTAAATTTGTCAAGTCTATTACAAAGTCTGTTTCTTATTATTAATGAATGATTCTTGTGGAAATGGATCCACAAGGCCTGTTCATGTAACTGGGGAGCCTTTTGATAGCTGTAAAAAATAAATAAATAAATAAATCCATTAAGTCAAATACTGTGATGATTATTTCTACATTTCTGTTTTATGTTCTTTAGAGAATATGAGCCATGTGGATTTAATTTAAAGATATACAATATATTTTAGTATTGTTACAAATATAATTAAAATAAATCTTCACACATTTCCTGTTTTGAGCTGATGATATTTAACCTTCTGGTTTGTCTTTACAGATCAATGGCTATGCTGGAGCAGTAAACACGGTCAAACTGCTGAAGAATCGTGGGGTGAAGCTACAGTTTCTTGTAGATGAAGGCCTTGCTGTACTGGACGGAATTTTAAGTGGTTTAGATGGACCAGCTGCACTGTAAGACCTTTTTTAATGAGCCTTTATGCTCCCATGTATGCTTATCTCCAGAGTTATTGGCACCCTGGTTAAAGATAGGTAAAAAGGCTAGGAAAAAATATATTTGTGGTTAATTGGGACTTGTGCTAATAGTGAAATAGAACTTTGTAGGTCCTCCATTTGAAAAAATTAGAACACAGAGAAAGTTGATTCTGTGGTAATTGACCCACAGCTTTTTTGTGTGTAGTTGAATGTATGTTTTGGATCACTGTCCTCCGAAAAGATCCATCTTACACACTGGGTGTAGCTTGTTACAGGCAGCCAGATGTTCATTATGAATTCACTGGTTCTTCATGGAGTCCATAATACCATGTATCCTAACAAGGTGCCCAGGGTCGTTGGAGGAGAAACAGCTCCACACCCAAATGGTGCCAATATTTCTTGAGCTCCTCCATATGAAATGACCCTTTTTTCAGCATTGTGTTTATCCAGGTTCATGTCAATATGTGTTGTAGGATTGGTGTCAGTGAGAAAGGACATGCCACAGTAAAGTTGAGTGTCAGTATGAAGCCAGGACATTCCTCCATGCCTACCAAGCAAAGCAGCATTGGCATCCTGGCATCTGCAATCACAAGGTGAACTGAAACCGCACAAGCTTGCAGTATCATATATAATGATTGTTATCCTTATTCTTTCCCTTTCATCTTTTGCTTTTCTCTTTAATTTTTT
>JAOTRN010000019.1:9480765-9493639 GCA_028566695.1 Bagroides melapterus
ACTGTCAATTCAACTAGATGGCTCTAAACCAAAGCCAATTACATTTACATAAGAAGCCTGGTCACAATCCTAGTTGTGATAGACAGTTTTACAAGATTCCTTTTCCAGCATTACATACACAGTGTTTCTGACAACAAAAATATTATTTCAGAAGTTTTCTGTCACTTGAAAAGGCAAATGGAAAGAGTAAACCTGGAGACTGTCAGGTTTTTATGGACTTATGGACTCCTAAGTCTGGATGGATGCCTAGTACATCAGTGTTTATTCAGTGCCCAACCCTTTGCTTAATTAACAGTTCTTAACTCAGATTACTTATGAAGTCTATAGAAAACCTCTTTCGTATGTGTTTTTACCCTCTGTTGTGAAATGGGGTGACTCCTCTGTGAATGCCTCTCCCATTCCCATCTCTGTCAGAGCAGCCAGACTGAACTTATAGCGAGTGTAGCGGTCAAAGCGGCGCAGCGAGAATTGCGTGGTGTTGGGAGGGATTTCCTCCACCACCATCCTCTCTCCTGCTGACACGTTCACTACACAAGAAGGGAAATCATAGGTAAAACCGCTGATCCTAAGTAGCGACCGAGAAAATTTAGGCTAGATCGATCACCTCTTATTAGCTATTCCGTTTTAGTGTTCAATGTACAGAGATATGCTCACATGTCTGGTATTTGAGGATGTACCCAGTCAGGATGCCATTGGGTTCTGCAGGTTCCTCCCAGTCCAGGTAGATGGTGTCATAATGCCTATGCATTATCCTGAAGGATCTGGGTACTGATGGCACTGCAGATAAGAGAGAAAAGATAAGAGTAATAGTTTGTCAAAACTTTACAAATTGCATATCAAATTATATCATATCATATCATACAGACATTTTCCCTGGAACCTTTTCACCTTTTCACAACCTTTCAATATAAAACAATGTCATGAGGAACAGGATTCGGGTTAGAAGGACAATATTAACCTTGTGGAACCTGGAGAAGGTAAACAGACATTTAGGATAAACCAAACACACCTACTGGAGAGGCAGGTCTGTAAATAATGGCAAATAGGAGAAGATGTTCCACATAGATTGTCACATACTACATGTCACATGAGTATGCTCTTCAACCACAACACATATGGACCAACAATTTGTGGCTCAGCCTCTGCTTAGAAGAGGCAGCCTTCTGTGTCTTTCCTTCACAGCAGATAAACATTTCGAATGGACGGTCTCTGTTCATTCGAAATTATATGTGTTTGGAATGCTGTGAGGGCTTATTTTAAGTGAATGGTCAGTTATTTGAGTCACAGTTGGATGAAATAATTTGTGAGCAGAAATCCCAGATTCACCCACAAGATTAGAGTAATCTGGCCACCAATGCATGCACGGTGGAATTTTAACCAGGGCATGCAGTACTTCATTTTTTTACCACGGTAATTGCTAACAGAAAGGAATTTTCAGAAATACCTATCTGAGTTCAGCATCCTACAGCTCAAGAGGTTCCATGCAATGGTCTCAGGCAAAAGTGGCAGATTTAGAAACCTCAACTTTTTCAGAATGGAAGCAATAGGCCTGTGAAACTCCAGAAAGATGTCATCTACAGTTTTGTGGTGTGCTGCAATGCCTGCCACTGTCTAGCAGTCCCTTTAAATAAAGTTTCAGGAAATGCACCTCCCAATGTGCTAGACCCTTGCATTTAGAAATATTTTCGGGATTGATAGGTGACAGTTTTCAGTTGGCTTTTGTCCTTAAGAGGTTAAGTTTGTCAAAAGTTTCAATTCACCCTATTGCCAAATTGTACAAGTCTCTATGCATCATGCAATGCCATCAGTATATATTTATTAAGATAAATTACAGAATTTTAATTCAAATAATTTTATTATTAATATTATTATTTATTTTCATATTTTTTGATTTTCAAGAAAAATAAAAACAGGTAAAGGAAATTAAGTATGATTTTTGTATTGCTTGTCAGTACCTCCCTCAAGGGTTTGGAACTCAATCCTGTTGCTTGGTGGACCCTCATAGCGGTTATTGGCCACTACTATGTACATCTTGTAGTTGCTGTAGGGGATGAGGCCAGTTAGGGTGCCAGAAAGCCGAGGCCCATTTGCTTTAAAGCTCTTGGATTTGATCCTTGTGGTGACACTGTGATGAGGCAGACGGCTGCTTTCTCGCCAGTAATACACCTGAACACCAACAACATAACAAATAATGTACCACTATATTAGTTATACTCATATTTACCAGTTTAAATCTCATTAATCCTGTATGTGCTATGCAATTTCATTAAAGATTGTAGTAACTTGCACTGTATTTGACAAATGCAGTTTTTTAAATAGAAGGTTTTTCATCAAACATACAACTGAATTATGTTCTTACAGTATTTATATTGCAAACTCATTCTTGGTCAGTAAAAAAAAGAACAGAAAAATACTCTTTGCATAGGAATTCATCCCTTCAGGTAGCATAAGATCCATTTTTATGACAAGGAAACAATCTACTCATTATTTGAATTAAACTGAAATAATAAACCAGCCACCTCAAAACAATATTACCTGGATTTTCCATTTCAATTCAAATTGTTTGTATACAATTATTAAAGCAGCATTATAGAAGTATAGAAACAGAATAAAAATGGTAAAGTTTAAAAAAGTTACTTTTTACCTCTAACAACTATCCCTAATGAAAAAGCCTGAGGTGATGGTGGCAAGGAAATACTCCCTGAGATGGAAGAAAGGTTGAGAGGAACCAGACTCAGAAGGGAACCCATCCTATGGGATAGGTTCTCCTAAACAGTGTTCAAAGGAGGAAAGCTGGTAGGAACTTTCCCCCCTGAGCCATTCATGCTGGTTCTACTACTCAGAAGGGATTAAACACTTATACAAGCATTTTTATTTTTATTTTATTTTTTAATGCTGACAAATTAATCATTTTGACTTTGAACATTTTTTATTTTATTTTAAAAGTAAAAATGAATTATTAAAAAAATTTTGCTGGTCTGATGTCAAATCTTTTAAGGGACTGAATACTTTGGTTGAAAGGTATTGCAATCATGTAACCCTGACACTGATTCCTGTCACCCTGACCAATTCCTGGACTCACCGTGTACTCTTTAATCTCCCCCATGATGCTGTCTTGGGGAACTGGTTGCCAGTGGACTGTCAGCATTGTGCTCTCGACATCTGTGACATGCAGGTCAGTTGGAGCAGCGGTGGGACCTATTAAATCATGGCATGATTGAGTCAAGGAACTTCATTCACTGTGTAATCTTTATGTAATGGCCTGTACCAAAAGAGAGTTCATGCATCTATATTTGTGTGTATATGTAAGCATGTAGGTGTAGGTGTTATGCATCACTCACGATCCTCTCCTGAGTAACCTATGATCACAGGAGATTCTGGTCCGAGGCCAAAGTAATTGACGGCTTGCACTTTAATCTCATAGGGTGTGAACGTGTCCGTATCATAGATGATGTGACTGCACCACCAGTACGTGGTGTAATTTTTCCACTCCTCTCTGGAGTCTCGTCTTCTCCACCACACCATGTAGCCAAGCTTGGGACCGTTCCACTCTCTATACTCCAACGGCTTCACAAATCAAATGATGAAATTCACATAGAGTCAGTTATATTTAGGCAACAGTTCTGTCTATTTTATCTACCTAGCTAGACAGGGCTAAACTACTTTATCTTCATTGCCAAAATGGAACGTCATGATTCAGCTAACCATTACTACAAAATGTTTTACAAAAAGAAAGAAAATGGGTATCAGGTGCTCTTTCACATATAGACCCAATGAGCAGAAAGAAACAGGTTACCAGTGAAAAAAATGCAGCAGACTTTAATACTAGCTAGAGTAATAATGGTAGTTTAAAAAAAACACATAGAAGAAACTGGGAAGCTAGTTAGGTGACATCCTCAAACACGTAATACTGTCTGATGTCAGGTTAAATTTATGTCAGGTAAATTTTATTAGAAGCAGATATAGACATGGGGAAACAGTAAAAAATGGATTAAAAGAAAAAATCAAGTATTACTTTATAAAGGTTTTATTAGATTTATGGTTAGGCCTTTAGTCAAACTTACTGAAACTGTTCCATGTGTATTCATTGTAACTATGAAAGCTGAGTTGGTTTTTATGTTCGAAGATGTAGACCTTTTTCAGAATGGTAACAAAAAGCAGTATTTAAGGTGTTATGTTCTATTTTGATTCTAAAAGAATTTAGCATGAAAGTTAGTACACATATCTATTAATTTTTGCATGAACCATGTTGTCAGGAAAAATATGTTACAAGCAATAAAGTGATTTGATTCGAAGAGTGATTTGGGTTAAAGTAAAAGGTCCCAGGTAATGCTCAATGCAGTACTTTACTGTAGTTCTTTTTAAATAAGCATATGGGGCTAAGAGATATGTTAAATCAACAGACAGCATTGTTTTAAATGCATGGTGGCATATGACATGCAAAAAAAAAGATATTAATTTATGCATTCATCCAATCATCCTGGTACAATCCATCCATGCATACATCCAGCCATTCTTTCATTCATCTATGCATATATTCATCAGTTCATCCATTCCTCACCTCCCAGCTGATCTCCATGTTATTTCTGAACACTCCAGTCCCCACTCCTTTGATGTTTCTTGGGATGGCATCTGGTACTAAAATGTTTAACACAGACAGTTACCACCATAGCAGTGAAAAGGCCATGTTAGATTAAATAACTTTTAATCACAGCACTAATATTGCCTAACTGACCAGCTCCACCAGTCTCGTAATACTCAGATGGTTTGCTGGGTTTGCTGGGGCCAATCGCATTGATAGCCACAACTCGGAACTGGTATTCAACAAATGGGTTCAGCTTCAACATGACAGAGTTCAGGTGGCCAGGATAACTGGTCAGGTTCTTCCAGCCACTTGCCACCAGCCAATAATCAGCGAGCAGATCTTCTGTGTACTGCACCAGATACTCTAAAAGAGAGATTGCACTTTAATTTACTGTATGTGCATTAAAATAAAATTGTAGTAATTAAGTACTCTGTGGAATAATGTATGGATAAAAAGTCTATAATTAATGACTCAGCAAAATGTGTGTGCATGCCTTTGATAGGGCTGTGGTTGCTCAGTCCTGGTACCCATGTGAGTCTAACACTTCGTTCTGATGGATCTGACACCTCCAAATCAGTAGGTGGGTCTGGACGGTCTAGTAGATAAAGAAAGAAAAGGGATTGATGTGTGGCTCATAGTCACCCATTCTGCATGGAATAAATGTGCATTTCTCTCTGTCTCTCACTCTGTGTTTGTGTGTGTGTGTATATATACCCATCACAGTGAGTTTGGCTGATGCACTGATTTCCTCGATTTCGGTCTTAACTCTGCAGGTATAAATACCTTCATCTCTTCGATTCACATCAACAATACTCATAGAGTCCTCAGTCTTAGTCATTCTACACAAATAAACACACATTTATACATAAGTCACAGATACCTTTAGAACTGAATTATTCAAACATCATTGTTTACAATTGGCTGCACTTACCTTCTTCCAAAGATTAGAAATTTGTTGTCTTTGAGCCAGGTGACCTTTACCTCTAAGGTTGGGTCTGACTGGATCTTACAGTCAAACTGTACTAAGCCCCCTTTTACCACAATAGCATTATGTGGGGCATGGATGATTGTAGTGGGTTCTGGGGGAAAATATGTCTCATACGTCTCAATTCATTAATATTTACAAACAGTGAAATCATTCAACCACAATGCAGCATAATTAATGAAAACAGTGAATAGGTCATAAAATCCACAGTACATTACATAAACATATTGCATAAACTCTAAATTTGTAAAACTGTAAATTTGGAATGCAAATCTTGGTCCACAGTCTGAAATTTGGATTAGGATTAAGCATGAACTGTACTGATATGATCATTCACCATGTACTTCTTATATTGATTAGAAATTCCTCAATAAATTCTACTTTAGACATTTACCTTTGACCTCCAATTCTGTTTCCATCTCATCTCGTCCAATGACATTGCTGGCAATGCAGTGATATTTCCCCTGGTCCTGCATTTTGGTACTCTTTATTTCCAGTGTTCCATTGGAAAGAATGCTATACTGATTTCCCTCAAATAAACCCATTCCAGCTTTAGACCTAAAATGCACACAGTCTTAATCATGCACACTTATACACTTCCATCTGTGTACTTGGTCATATATGTAAGTAATTACATGCACTACCAGCGCAGATCAGGTTTTGGTGATCCAAAATATGGGCAGTGCAGAAGTGTCCGAGTTCCTTCAACTACTTTAACCAGATCACCTCTAATGCCCAGTAATCGTGGCTTCATGTCTGTAAGTAAAGCACACATTTATTATGACAATGACATATATTTATGAAATATTATCATTCTGAATTTTCCATATTTTACCCAATACGGCAAGGAAGGCATTGGCCAGGATGTAGCCATATTGATTAGAGGCATTACACTGGAACACAGCTGTACTATCAGGAACCACAGCACGAAATATCAAGGTATCGCCTGATACTTGTCTGCCAGGACTCTTAGGAGCATCTAAGATAAAAAAAAAAGAAAAGAAAAGCAGACTCATAAAAAGTTAGCATGTGTTTTGGGAAAGTTGGTCTTAATTTTTTGGATTAGGTTTGTCATTGAGTGTGGTCAGAAATCATGATTACTCAAATGGCATGTGATGTCTCTGACCCTCAATAGGTTCTCCATTAACTAGCCACTGTATCTGAGGTCTGGGAATACCATCAGCCTGACAGACGATCTGCCCACTATCATCTCGAGAGAGAATAAGACTCTGTGGTTTCTCGACCCAAAATGGGGTTGCTACAGAAAATAAGATGAGAAAAGATAAGAAAAATGAAAACCCCTGACACTGGAATAACAGTTTCATTCTTTACCTTCAGATAATTAATGGTGTTCATTGTGATGCAAATTTACATTTAACTTTAACTGTGATTATGTGGTCCACACTCCCCATCCTGTTGGTGGCACTGCAGATGTAGTCGCCTCTATCATCCATCGAGATTTTCTTAATGCGTAGAGTTTTGTTGAAGTTTTCCAGTTTCTTTCCTTCCATGGACAAGCTTTCCCAGTCTTTAGTCCACTTGATGGTGGGAGCTGGACTGAGGCAACACAGGGAGGATCACTCAAGCGGTTACCTTTATGTATGATTCATAGCCACATTCATAGCATGATCATTCATAACCTTCAAATTGAGCTAAAAGACAAAAAACTGGAACAAATTCCAATTTGGTGCCATTTTAGATAGCAAAGATTACTGATGAATAGTTCTGCATGAAGAACTCACACTCCAGAAGCAAAACACTCCAAGATAAGCTCATCTCCTAGCATTGCGATCTGAGTGCTGGCTGTTCCTCTAGGCTTCAAAAACTTGGGAGCAATCTGAGCTGCCATTCGGGCTGAATAATGCAAAAAAAAAACAAAACCATGCAATTAAAACTTTTGATTAGTAAGATCAACCAAACACTTATTGCCATAACTTAATGGATCACTACCAGTATGGACAGGAAATTGTTCAAAGTCTGGCAGTTGATAGATACAAAGAGACATTAACTGTCTTCAAATAATTATCAGCAATATGATATAAATTATTTGACTTTGCTATGTCACCAAAACCAAATGACCATCACAATGAGGTATTTGATCTATATATTTTGCCTCACCTAAAGTTGAAGCTTGTTAATAAAGTTTTTTTAGCTTCATTCTCTATAGATCAATTATACAGACAGCTATGTAAAAGACTCACTCAGTCAAGGAAAATCTGAATAAATTCCTCAGTACCTGTGTGCACCTGAAGAATTAGTGGAGGTTTCTGCTGGATGATGTTGGAGTTGGGGAAGCGAGCTGTGCATACATAGTTTGTTAGCGCATCATCAGCTATGACACTGGAGAAGTACAAGTCTCCATTCTCTGACATGGATACTCTACGATCCTGGCGAATTGGTACCATAGCTGCAATAAGAGAAGTTGAGGTCACTTTGACATATACTGTATGTTTTTATTTCTATTTAGCTTCTTGCATGTCATATGAATTAACTTGGCAGTATTATGTCATAGGGAAATCTACTGATGCTCACAGCTGTTCATCCAGTAAGTCTGAGGTTTGGGTGGACCCACTGGAGGATTACAGGGCAGAATCAAAGGAAGTCCCACAAAAACAGACACTGGCTCCAAGTATTCTTTCAGCCACGTACGAGCCTCTAGTCACAACATGAGCAATGAAGAAGATGATACACAATGGTAATGAAATTTAGATTTCACTCTTGGGCATTCTATATGAGGCTGTGCTGAAACTTACTGGAAACACGCAAATGAATGTGACTGGATAGAGCTGAACCAAACTCATTAGTAGCTGTACATTGGTAAATGCCCTCATAATCTTCTGGACGGCCCCAAAAAAATATCTCCAGTGTGCCAGAGCGCCTCTTCATGGTGACCTGAGGGTCACGGGCAACATTCAGGTAGACTCCATTGCGTGTCCAAATAAAGCTATGAAGGAAGGCAAAGCATGGTAGAAGATAAATCTACATGAATATGAACTGTCTTGTATATTCATAAAGCACATATATAAGATTTATACAGAAATATTACAGAAAAATATTTAGACAATAGAAAAAAATGACAATTTCGTTGTAATCAGGTTAGGTTTCTTACACTGGAACAGGGTTTCCTGTGGCCTCACACTCCACAATAATGGGGTCTGTTGGCTCCACTATATGATCGTGGACGCTCTGCTTAATTATCATTGGAGGCTGTCTCACTGTGATTGGGTTTACACACACACACACACACACATCATCATCATCATCATCATCATCATAAAATAATGTCACAAACATGTAAATAGTCAGTATTGTTATAATATTTATATTGTTATACTATTCATACAGTATAATATATAAGTATGCAGAAAAAGAAATACTACAGAGATCATCAGTTGACACTGACTTACCATCAGGTGGGATTTCCATTGCAGATACCTGTTTCCATAGCTGTACGAGAAGTAGGGATGCCACCAGAATTTCCCACAATCTTTCAGTCCTCATCTCTGAAACATCCACCAGCAATAAGCCACCAATACTCTACTCAGACAAAAAGAGAACAAATCAGACAAAAGGGTCTTGTTCTGTAATTGCTCAGCCTGTCATGTGTTGACTCAGTGAATAAACCTGATTCTTATTTCTACATACTGTGTTGAGGGTCATGAGAATTGTGACACTTTCACAGTTTACATCATCTGGAGGCTGGAGTCAACAATGCAGCCAACAAAAGGATAAATCAGTCAGCACAAAACGTCAGCAACCCTGTCCCTCATGAACTTAGTTCAAACACATGGCTTTTAAGGGTTGTTATTATGGACATGTGTCTATTCCTTCTAATCATCCAAAAGATCATTTGCCTGTTTAATATCTTCTCCAGGATTGATTCCACTCAGCATATGTTCTTCTTGTGTGACATTAGTTGAAATGGTGTATGTATGAATTAGTTACCAAGTTTGGTACATCTGTCTCTTCATCAAATCATCAATATGAAGCATTTTTACTGTTAACACTGAACTACAGTATATTGAAGTATTTAGAACCCATCTCTCAGGCTTATGTCCTTTATTTGATTTCAATATTGTGGCCATATCTGTAGAAAGTCAATGAAATTGCTTCATTTTGCATTTTGTAGGAGCAGAATGAATGACTGACATGATTTGTGTGATTAAAATTTTGTGCAATTTTCTAAACTCATCTCTTAGTGAAGAGAACTATATCTTGTATCCTGTAGTGAACTATACATTGTAGTATTATTCTGGCAAATTATTCAATTCAATCAGCAAGTTTGTACTCACATACTGATAATTTCTCAATTACGCTCTCAGCTTACTTGATGAGTCAATTTGACTCAAGAATATACAATACATTTTTTTACAATCCATTATAAGTGAATTAGTATTTTTGTATTAAATAACTGTAGTTAATACACAGTAAGGCCAAATATTTGTGGACACCCAACCATCATAGACATACAGTATGTGCTTTTTGACATCCACTTTCAGTTCCCCTTTGCTGGTATTAGAACCTTCATTATTAGAACCGTATGCTAGATTTTTTTAACTTGGTTGTCGGGATTTAAACATCAAAAAATGTGTTCAGTCATTTTGAGATCATGTTGAGATTAAATTCTTCCACAACAGCCTTGGCAAAACATGTTTTTATGGACCTTGCTTTGTGCATAGGTGCAATGTCATGCTAGACCAAGATTGGGCCCCTTAATTCCATTAAAAGGAAATGGTAATGCAACTTCATTCAAATATATTATACACAATTTCTGATTCCAACTTTGTGGCAACAGTTTAAAAAGAACCACATATATGTGTGATGGTCAGGTGTCCACATACTACAAAGTAGCATTTTGTTCTATTCTCTGCCTCAGGATTTCTCTTTTGATTCTTCAGCAATTAACCTTGACTCAGATGAGGCCAGATGATGTCAGATGAGGTCAGATGCACAAATGTGATGGCACGTGCATATCCAAGTAAGCATTGGTGGTCATTTGAATGTTACATATTTACAAAGAAAACTCATTTTTAAACATATTTCATTACCATGTGTACAGGACAGAATTATCTCTGTAATATTACAAATGACTTGTCTTTAGAATTTTGATTGGCTTTGTTACAAACAGAAAATAAGCACTGAGGTGAAAAATATAAAATTATTTTTTGGTTTTCATGTGTCAGTATGGTCATTTCTAATAAAAGATAATAAAAGTAAATGGATATTTATATTCCAGGCCTACCAGTTCACACTGAAGCCATCAGAACTCACAGAACTTGGTGTTCATCTCAATACTAAAGTGAAGAAAACAAAGAGTTGTCATAAGAATAATAAAGTTAAGACAGATGAAAGTTCAGAATGTTACCTCTGATGTCAAGGGTCCTCTGTTGTAAATGTAAATCTGCAATTATCCTCATATCATTATAGTCCAGTTATAGATTAGGGCAAATATAATCCAGACTGGAACCTGTACCAGGAAAATATGCTCAACACAGTGAATATCTTGACAGATGTTTCCTTGACTGTAAGCCACTCAAACCAGTGTGATCTATTTGCAGCTGTCTCTTGACTGTTATCCACCCTATTCATGTAGCATGAATGACATAGCCTCTCTCTCTCTCTCTCTCTCTCTCTCTCTCTCTCCCCCCCTCTCTCTCCCCCCCTGTGAACATCTGGCTGAGTAACAATGAGATGGCTCATTTACATATGCATTTATTATTTATTTGTGTATTTATTTGTTTGTTTGCATATTGTTTTTGTTTCCAGTTAAAATATTCAGATAATTGAGTTAAATCATTTATTTAACTTTGTTAACACATATTCCATATTAAAGGATTTCTGGAGTAAGAGAATTAACTCTAAAAAGTTATGATCTTCAAAATGTAACATCTGGGAATCACTGCATCAAGTGAACAAAGATAAATAAAACTCTTGACTACTTTCAAAACACTTCTACAATGATGACATGTAAGACACCACAAGAAAATGTAGCCGAGCTGATCATGACATCAATGTGTGGGTCTCATTGTTTGGTTTGGAAAACCGGAGCCGGCTCAGTGAATGAAATGTTTGTTTCTCTTGGGAAATTAAAATGCAGAAAAAAATCCCATGACTCCTCCAAAAATGCAGTGATTTTTTTTTTCTTTGGATGAAGAACATTTAGAAGAGAATGCTGTCTACACTTAATGTCCAGTTTTAATGACTTCTGAAATCCTGGTTGGAACAGAAACAGGTGATGATACATGACTTGAATTAGTTCATTTCTTGGTGGCTCTGAGGAATAATTCGGCTCAGGAGAGATAGAGACTGTGGGTGACGCATTCCTGTCCCACACAATGTGAGAAAAAGAGAGAGCATTTTGCTGTACTCTCAGATATGAGCTTACTGTACATGAGGTTCTGTTAATGCTTTGTGAGGGAGATTCATTAAAATTTAAACTGTCAGTAAAATATATGTTCAATAGTGTAAAGTGTGTTTTATTAATAACAATGAAATGTGTCAACAGCGTCATGACAGAACAGAAAAACGGGACTTGGCTCACTATTGACCTGAAACAGAGATATGATCTAACCCTGCTAATGGTCCCAGGCCCTACATGATCCTTAACCGTGGCTATGACATCAGCGACTGGTCAGTGCCATGCACCGGAAGGTACAATGCTGAGCATTAGCTCTCAGTGTGCTATTTCCTTCAGGAGCAGGACAAGGGCACTATTCTCTCAGATATAGCCAGTTCAACTCCTGCAGTGAAGCTCTGAGAACACTTAGTCTGACCTTATCATAAAGTTAATGATATAGTTCAATGTCATTTTGTTTAAATTTCATTCCAATAACCTACTAATCAAATATCCTTCACAACAGAGAGCTAGAAATGACTACATGTGATCCGTTATCACACGACTAATCATTCATCCAGCGCAAATCTGGATTTCTTCTAAGAGAGCAAATTACTGTATGTTCAAATTTAGTTAGTACTGAGTTCACAAAAATAAACTTATTACGTTTTAATAAGTAGAATTTTATTAAGAATAAAATGATCAAATGACAAATGGACTACTTATGATTAAGATCTCGCTAAAGAACGGCGCTGCGCTGATCATTTCATCACTGTCAGTGTCATTAAGTATCTTGGCAAGTCATAAGTCATGGAAAAAAAAATCTTAGCTGAATCGGTTGTACTTCTCAAGACATGATCAACGCTCTACCTCCTCCTACAATATGCACAAAGCAGCTGACTCACAAAAACAACTCAGCAGAAGCCCAGAAAATACCATGATATCACCGTGCACGCACACACACACACAC
>JAOTRN010000019.1:9530512-9540786 GCA_028566695.1 Bagroides melapterus
GTCAAAGGTTGTTAAACAATGGGCATCATTTGATTGATCAGGGAGTTAGCCATTTTAAGGGCTGTCTCAGTTGCAAAATCCTTCCAGTTCACTCATTCTCTCAATAAAAATGTAATTAATCCCAGGAACCAGGGTACTTTCAGCCACAAATGTAAGTAATTTATCATTATTAGTGTTTTTCTTTTTTTTATCTTCTATTTTTTTTTTTAGTTTAGTAAATTTTAAGTGTTTATTGTGTTTAAAAAAATCCATTATCTAGCCTACAATCCAAGTACATGACAGAAATGTGTGTGAGAAAGGTAACAAATGTATATGACATCTTCTGCTTCTTCTTCTTCTTCTTCAGCTTTCGGCAATTCCCGTTAGGGGTCGCCACAGCAAATCATCAGTTTCCCTCTAACTCTCTCCTCAGCATTCTCTTCTCTCACACCAGTGAACTTCATGTCCTCTTTTACAACATCCATATATATCTCCTCTTTGGCCTTCCTCTCGACCTCTTACCTGCAGCTCCATCTCCAACATCCTGCTACCAATATAACTACTCTCTCTCCTCTGTACATGTCCAAACCATCTCAATCTAGCTTCTCTGACCTTGTCCCCAAAACAGCCAACCTGTCCCTCTGATGTGCTCGTTCCTAATCCTGTCCATCCTCGTCACTCCTAAAGAACCTCCTCATCTCTGCTACCTCCATCCCCGCCTCATGTCTCTTCCTCACTGCTACAGTCTCTAACCCATACTGCATCGCTGGTCTCACTACACTCTTGTACACCTTTCCTTTGATTCTTGCTGACACTCTTCTGTCACACAAAACTCCTGACACTTTTCTCCAGCCACTCCAACCTGCCTGCACTCGCCTCTTCACCTCTTTTCTACACTCTCTGTCACACTGGACAGTTGACCCCAAATACTTAAACAACAAATGTATATGACATAAAAACTTTACATATTTTATATGTTTTTGTTTTAACAGTGAGTGATGAGGAAATTAGAATCTCACTTCATCAGTGTCCCAACGTGTAGTGAGAAAGGGTGTACCTGTGTACGTGATATACTGATTCACACACTATATAAGTATTATTATTCAGGTTTGGCTTGTGCATATTGTTTGTTCTCCTCAATGTTCATAAAGCTGTTCATTTACAAAAGTAATATAAACATAAGACCAACACGATATTTTGTCCGTCCGTTTTTTTAATTATTAGTTCTACTAAATTTGTTTTAACTAAATAGCCTGAAACAGATTCAAACAGTGTAGTTTTTGCTCTCATGGATGCCAAAAGAAACAGGGTCTGTGTTAAAAGAGGGTTAAAGTGTATATATTTAGCACCCGATTGTTTATTTGCTCAGCTGCTCTGATAATAATGTCACAACATCAGGCTATTAACAAAGGGCAAGAGAGAGGTGAGGGACAGGAGCACGAGTTATCTGACTGGCAGGGGTCAGTGTTATAGGGCTTCCTCCCTGGAGTTCCCTCCACCTTCACACCACTAGTCTCCATTGTTCAGCTTTCCTGTTTCTTCAGTTCCTCCATGTGGGGCCGGAACTGTCTCTTCCTTAGAGGAAAATCCCCAGGATAGCTTTCCTTTTTTATAAGCCTTTCCATAGGATGACAGAATAAACTTCCTTCAAAACAGGTATTGAAGCTCTTTAGGTTTTTACCCACATCCCGACAGAGATCTACAATACAAATTCAAAATGTTATAGAGACCAGTGTAGTATGAGATTTGGTTTGGTTGAGTGCTTGAAGTGTTTTATTTTCTTTTAAATCCGTTGAATAAGGGCATCATCCGGGTACTTGAAGTGCACTTTTTCTTGTTGGAATTGTCAGTGTGATCACACCACTCACACTATTTATACTACAAAATGGTGTTAGAGTGCATGCATATGCTATTTGTGACAAACCTATTTCAGTTATTTCAGGAGATTTTTTATGCACACTGAAAAAATATATGGTCAGTCTATATGGGGAATAAGTTAAAACATACAGAATACTTATATTAATTCAAACAAGATTCCAATTGCTATATTGAATAATGTAGAGTGAGTGTGAACAATTCACATAAACCAGTTACATCATTGATGCTTGTGAGGATGTTGGAAATGATGTGAACTATATTGTATTAAGGCAATTAAACAGTGTCCAGTGGTAATGAGGTTATGTCAGTGATCTGGGTTTGATCCTCAGTGAATTTTGCTTTTATTCATAATTTGAAAATACTGTTGATTTGAAAATATGAATCTTGAATGTACAAAAACAAACGAAATCAATATAACTGAATTTAATCATGTAGAATCGTATGCAGAGTGAAGCGTCCCCTGGACACGTCTGCAACAGTCGCATGATTTATAGAACACAACTTAAAGACAAAGCAAGTATTGTTCAATTAAAGTACAAATTACACAAAAGTACAAACAGACAACCTTTTAGTGTTCTTTTGTTCTGAATGTAAAGGTTAGAACTTCTGTTAGAACCTATATAACACTGCATACTGAACACTTAACTAGAAATCATTAATAAAGTGTTCTATCTCTTTTTAAGTGGTGTGTGTGTGTGTGTGTGTGTGTGTGTGTGTTTGATAGTTTGCCCTCTGTCACTGCTTTTATGCCATGGATGAAACCTCATGGTATAATGCGGTGCTCAATACTTTTATTATCAAGCTAGTGATAGATATTAGATTTGAGCTTTTCCATCTGACTATATCACAATCAACCATCACTGATGTGCATCACTTTTAATTAGAATACTACTTCGGATACAGTTTAAGCTCATTAAATCTGCAAAGTTCTTTTGTCTCATCAGAGATTTTTTTTTTATTCTTCTGCAGAGACAAGATGAGAGAGAAGAAAGATAGGCTGCGAGACACATACAAACCAGATAGGTGTCCATTAAATATTTAATCTGACCCACTCCTTTCCTTTGAATTCATAGATGTGAATCTGTATTCACGTTTTATACAGCTTCACACACAGAGTGTTGCTATGACTACGTTTCCCCTGTCATAAGGGCATTGTCTGACACTGAAAGACAAGCATAATACTCATGTTTTCATGTTCTCTCTCTCTCTCTCTCTCTCTCTCTCTCTCTCTCTCTCTCTATCTATCTATCTATCTCTCTATCTATCTCTGATGCATTTAGGGTTTGTGGATAAGTAGAAGCTGCATGTTGAGTATTTTATACTCAGTGAAACACACCACCAGCTTTAGAATATAGCCCAAAGTTTTGTCAAAACCTTTCTTATTCCATCCAGCTACATTCTACCTCTAGCCAAATCAACTTCCCTCTGTACAAGAAAGGAAAGGTCAGAGTTGCCTGTATTTTCTCAGGAGACTCAAGTCATTGCAGATGTTCTAACACTTGGTTGTGGCCAGCGTCATCTTCTACTCTGTAGTGTGCCGGGATAACAAGGTAAAGACCAGGTAATAATAACCAGGAGCCTCAACAACTATATAAGGAAAGCAGCGCATTGTCATTGGAGAGGGGCTGGAGTCTCTGGCTGAGGTGTCTGAGAGGAGAATGCTGAGGAATCTTCTCACTGTTCTTGACAAGCACATCACATGCGACACTGGAGTCCTACTGTAGCAGATTCTGCTATGGACTGTAGACACCAAAAACAACAACAGAACATCACAGGTCTTTCCTACCAGTGCCCATCAATCCCTATAACTCCTCCCCTTTAAGTAAGGAGCAGAGCTGACACAATGAACACTGACTGTATTATGAAATTAACAGCCTTATTAATATTTCAAATGCTGATTGTCAGTACCAAAGAAAATTGACACACTATTCAACCTGATGTTTATTACACACTATTCAACCTGAAGTATTCTGTATACGTATGTTTTTTTTTATTCAACATGTATTGCATGTATTGCGTTTCACTTTTTCTTACATTAAAAATAGATTAGCATTTCATGAAAGTTTTGATTGGTTTTATTGTACAGCGATTCCCTGCAGACAGAATGCAATACTGTTAGTCTAGAAGTTTTAGGAATAACTCTACTCTTCTGAGTGTTTGATTCAGCATGTGAAATCTCAAGAGAGGTGAAGTGAGAGGAGACTCTGTAATACAATCATTTAACAATATCGGCGATATTGATCTCGGAGTTCGCTCACCTCGTGGGTCGGGATAATAAAAGTGTTTCCTGAGTTTTTCCTTTCTGAAACAGAGGAAATGTGCTTTGTGTTATGGGGATGGTGTATTACAGGAAATAGCTAGTTTTATACAAAACAATTCCTGTTGTATGGCTATCACTTCATTCCATGTGTGGTTTAAATGTGCATAGTGGAAAATTATATTCAGGGTTTTCTGCTATCTAAGATGTTTTTGATATAAGCAACATGAAATTTATTCTGTACTCCATCAAATGCATGCATATGGAAAGCCACTCTGTGTTTTTCTGTATTATTTTCAGCATACCGTAGACCTAATTAGTTCATTACCATGCTTTTTAAATCAAGTCTGTTTTACCCTCTGCTAGAGTCTGTTTAACATATCCTAGAATCTGGTCAAATTGTCTGGTCTGACATTAAGCAGAACATGAGTTGCTTTGCAAGCACAAAACAATCCTCATCTCAAGATGTCTGTTCTCATAGCTTTGGAGCAAAATGAATATTAAGTGAGTAGAATTTAATATTTTAACAGAGCTATTCAACATTATATTTCAACAATAAATTCCAAAATTTAACAACATGGAATAACTCGGAAATATTAACATTTCCACCGTCACTTCATACTGCCCCTCAGACTGATCCCCTGATGCCGTGTAGTCAGAGACAGCTAATTAAATGGCCCAACATGAGCATCCATCATCAGTGTAGCCCCAGGGCATTATCATCATCACCATGCCCCAGCACTCTGTGTGTGTGTGTGTGTGTGTGTGTGTGTGTGTGTCTGTGTGTTTGCGTGCTGGGGGAAGGGTGCACTTTCAGTTTGGGGAGCTGAGAGATGTCCCAATGGCATATTTGAACCTTGAGCTAGAAAACAAGGAAAACAAAAAGAAGGTTGAGGTCAAATTTCAAGAGACGAAGCACTGTAGCAGAGATGTAACCGAATACAAATACATTATTCAGACCGAAGCGATAATGTGTACTAAATGAATATGAATGTACTGTAGATATAAACAAGACATTTATTTCTCTTTTTTTATTCAGAAAGCTGGAGACTAGGTGTGTCCATAGGGATCCCACAGGATGAGGAAACAAAAAAAAAATGTTTTATTTACTATAGCATGCATTTAAGAGCAGCCCATGGAAGCTTATACGGAGGGACTTGAATCGAGTCCTAAATATTCAGATGTTCAATAATTTTATTGGTTTTTTTTCTTAGTCAAATCTTTTCAAAGAAAGTATTGGTGCACATTTCGGAATTGCAGGAGTTAAGCAGATCTTATATGCTGAACCTGGTATCCCTGGTCTCATAATAATTATCAAGTTAATTAAAAGAATACTAATGGGAGAAGCATTATTTGGTTTGAACCCAACCTAAACACTGCAGTACTTAAACCACATTTCCGCAATATGTCTGTGCAAACAAAAGACATTTGCTTTCATTTATTGAGCTGCTGCTTCATATAGCTCACAGATCACGTGAAGTGCACAGGGAAGCAAATTTCTACAGGGCTGTCAAAAATCATTTAATTCATTTTTAACTGGTACATTCATTGTGCCTGTTTTTCATCATTCTTAAATAATTTTACCTCGTTTTTATTAATAGAAAATCGTAAATGAATACCTTATGGTTATTATCATTAAATGCTGCTTTATATGACCCCATTTTGACACATGGCACTGCAGTCGCATCCCAGCTTTGTAATAGATTCCCTATCCAGAAAATGTCCAGCAAATTTTCTGATCTTTCTGCAATGTACAAACTCCAAAATGTAAGTAAGTCTGCTAAAATTAGGTAGCTTATCAACTGTAGTTAAAGTAACAGTTGACTTTATTTGAAAAATGACTTTGAAACCTAGTTAGCTAGGTGCTTACCAGATATATTAAACAGACAGAAAGCTTGCTAGTAATTTCCAGAGGCTGTCTGGTTCGGGATTGAATAACTCTATGTGCGGTAAAGTTCTATTTGTTGTCATAATTTGTGAACTAAATGACTTTTTCTAGAAATCCTAGTAGGGTTAACGAGTAAAAAAAAAGCCTTTGGATTTAACAGATGTTATGCAGAATAGAAGTCTGATTGCCTGCTATCTATGCTAATCTTGCAATTAATTATGTACATACATCTTGCAAGCATTGATGTTACACCTGAGAATACTTAACCCTCTTTTATTTCATATTTAATTCAATTTCATAGTTTTAGAGCACATTTCACCCATATCCAAAATCCAGGTAAGACCAGCTGGAAAGACAGCCATGTTCTAAAAACTTGTCCTAAAAGACAATGTCAGTTGTTGCTGTAATATTTATAAAGAAACAAAGACATGTCTGTAGTGGCATATCAGAATAACATTTGCCCAATCATCAAGAGAATGTAATGGAGAGACAGCATTATTTTGTCTCGCCTTGTAAATCAGTGCAACACTACCCAATCATTGGACCCTATAAGGTCAAGTATGTGGAACAGGACGCATGGCTGTTATGTGATAGGGGACAGCAAAGGTTAAGAAGCGGTACATGACCATACTGCCCTGAAAAAAGACAGCATCTGTTGACGCATATACAAGTACAGCAGGGTGAAATATTTCCTGTGCATATCCCAGCTTTTTAGGAAACTGAAGCCACATCACTGGGTCAGCAATGATATGAAATACCCTGGAGCAGAGAAGGTTAAGAGCCTTGCTCAAGGGCCCACCGTTGACAGTTTCAAGATTCATGCTCATGAATAATTTAAGAAAGGACCATACCAGGCCATGACTATATTATTAGGTCGTAATTGTTATGA
The DNA here is from genome assembly GCA_028566695.1 of Bagroides melapterus. NCBI lineage: Eukaryota > Metazoa > Chordata > Actinopteri > Siluriformes > Bagridae > Bagroides > Bagroides melapterus. Next base: position 9,537,404 of record JAOTRN010000019.1, read on the forward strand.
ACATCAAATATTTCTATTCATGCCAGTTTTGGTGATAGAACAAAATGACCATAGAACAACTTCATAGGTCACGGCCCATTTGATAATGCTAATTTCTCAAGCTTGGTTGTATAAAGAGTAAGTGAGCTCCTCAGTGTGTGCAATCTTCATGTAATACAATGGAAACCAGGAAACAATTTTGCTGCATCCCAGGGAGTTGCCTGGATGTGTTGAACCATTATATTGAGAGAGTGCCACAGAGACAAACACCTCATCTACACAGAGCCATCAGACTCCAAACCCCAGGGGGTTCGTACTGCTCCGGTTGTGGAGGAGGGGGAATCTATTGATCTACTGCAGTGCTGGAAGCATCCTAAAGTCTGCACAAACACACAATAAATCTTTATTTACACAATAAAGCCATTTTTAATGAAACCAGTTGAGAGAAAACACAGATACTTAAAAAAACATTTGAAATAAATTACAGTAATACTAAAGACATGGCATGTTAGGCTACATTTCACACATAAATAGCAATAAAATATTCATTGTGTCACTACATTAAAAGTGTCGTTAGCAAGAACTTCTCAGGGAGCGTATGGGAGTATGTTTCATGGGTTTCACTATAGCCTCAGGTGTAGGTCTGGGTGTAATGCTATGATGAAATAACCCATCCTTACTCCTTTTCCCCCATCGGCATGAACGTTGCCGTACAACCTTGATTGTTGCTAGGCAACACTGCAGCATTTCGGCACTGCACGTAGTTGCTTCTGTAAGCCGTGTAAAGGGGTCTATGTATCAAATATTGCACTAAATCTGCAGCATCAGAGGCCACTTGTGCATTCTTACAACAAATCAAACTGGGGATCATAAAGTTTAACTGTCTAAGAGGAAACAACAAACAAAGCTAAGAAAACAGAACCGGATGTTCAGAGATGAAACCGTAGCGACAGGCCCAACCGCTGAGCTTTAACGACTAACGTTTGCTAGCGCAATACAGCATGTACACGCAGGCACGCAGTATCCTGACAGTATCTGATCTTATCGCTGACAGATGCTGAGTCAGGCACTCTTTCATCTTGTTAAACTGATATAAAAATCGATATATGGTTTACAAGTGATTCCCAATGGTATTGTCACTGTATGTTACCTTTAAATTAAGCTGTTACTCAATGTGTTTTTATGAGGTCTACTGGGGAAAAATTAAGCCTGTACATAAAATAACAAGCACAATTTAGTAAAGTTTTCAGAACAATTGCTTCATTCCACTGATCAGGTTTCTAAGAATTGTCTTCTAATAGCAATATTTCTTCAGTGCTATAGTTTGTAGTAGGTATGTGACCAAATATGAATACATTATTTAGTATGAATAGATGTGCGTTCTAAAATATAAACACAGATGTGAATAGGAAATTCACAGGGCATCTGTTTGTGACTACAGGTGTGTGTTGGAATTGAGATCCCGTACTAAGTGTTCCTTCCTCCCCCCTCACTGATTTCCAGTGTTCCCAGGGGAATAGGGGTAGGTTTAACTCCAAACAACGTTCATGTTTGATTTCAATCCAAATACGCATTTGAACATATGGAGCAGTAAATAGATACAGATAGAGACAGTGGCTGCACCCCTAGACTGGAGAAACTGTATTGAATTGAATATTAACACATTGAAGTGCTGAAGGTTTAAATGAGCTAATTAGAACTACAAGACATCAATCTGAGAGATATTTGATCAAAAGTAAAATTCAAAAGAAGGTAGCCTTAAAAAGCCAAGCCAGATAATCAGGCACGTTCAACAGGATTACCTTACAACTAATCTCTCATCAGACTTGTCTGGGATAAAATGTCATCCTGTCTCCTCAACTAATCCCCCTAATCTATTCTGTCCTGCTCTGACATGATCTTCTAAGGCCCACGGCTACTCTGAGGGTCAAGCCACATCCAAACATCATCAAAAGAACCATGAAACGACTGTCCAGTATCTCTGTTCTCTTCGTTATTCATCTGCAAAAATTTTGAGAAGGACAAGAGATTGTGCATTGTTGCCTGTGCATGTATGTAAGAGACAGCGTGGTAGTCAGCACATTCTCTCTTCCTACATGTCATTTCACATAACATCAACTGTCAGTTTTATAGCTGCTATTTAAAAATTCCCTTTTTTTGCCCATCCATTTTTTTTCCTATTAAAAAAAAAAAAAAAAAAAAAAAAAAAAAAAAAAAAAAAAAAAATTACATAAGCATCCTCTTCTTTCGTATACATGCCCGGATACCCATTTAATCACTAGTCTTATTAAATGTCTAGTAACTCTATACAGGAAGAATTACTGTAAGAACTGAAATGCATGGATTCACAGCTCTTAATTACATATGCACCATAAATAAAAAATAGCACATTTAATTAAACAGGGCATAAAGTTTATGTGAATTAAATGATATCAAGCAATTAACCTAAACCTCCATATTAAATAGAAGCAGTTAACCTTCATCCGCTTCCATTCTCTGCGATGAAGAAATGGGCTGGACTAACTGAAAAGACAAAATGTTGAGAAGGAGGAATCAAGACCTCTGGTCTCCATTCAAAACTGCCCTTGTCGATCTCTCCCAGGGAGCAGAAAGTCTGGATCACATGACTGAACAGCTCTTGGTCCTCTCTTTGTTAAAGGAGGAGCTCAGAAGTTCACTCTTGCTGGGCAGGTGCAGGAGGCGTTTTCGGTAGGCGGGGCTTGGCTTGATGGGGGGCTGAAGTTTCTCAAGGCAAGCCAGTGCTGCTGAACGGAACACGCTGTGAATGCTTTTCTCTGACGTAAACGCAGAACACTCCAGATAAGCCTCAGCTCCCACCTGCTTTGCTAGTAAAGACCCCTGGTGATAGAGCCATAAGAACATGAATGGACATAGACAGAAAGACGATAAACAGATAGACAGATCAAGAAAAAAATCAACTAATTGACCTGTTCGTGAGTAATTGGGGCCATTTTTTGCGTGGACAGCTCCATCAGCGTGCAGACGTCAGTACGCAGGTCTGTCTTACAGGCAACCAGGAGGATGCGTGCATTGGGACAGAAATCCATGATCTCTGCCTTCCACTATAAAAGGACAATGCGTTCACTATCAAACACTATACATAGACATTTATTGCTGTGCTTTGGCTTCATTTACCTTTTTGAGAGAGCTGTCCACAGTGTCAGGTCGGCTGACGTCAAAACAGAGCAGCACAGCGTCAGAGTCACTATAGCAGAGTGGCCTGACGTTATCATAATATGGAGAACCTACAAGGCAAGAGAACAATTTTAACACTAGCAATAAAAAAATCCATAAAGAGACATATTTTTGGCTGTCAGTTGGGACAGGACATTCAAAATAAGCACTGTTACATGTACACACACAGACACACACACACACACACA
>JAOTRN010000019.1:9574952-9587452 GCA_028566695.1 Bagroides melapterus
TCTGAAAACTCTTGCAACTTAGCAACTGCTGTGTGGGAAATGAGAGGTGGTCTCCATAGGTGACTGAAGTAGATATGGTGGCAGAAACCGCGTGGTCGAGGCTCAGCTGTTGATGGAGACATGGTTGGGTGAAACAGCAGGCAACAAGTGGTGATTCTTACCTGTTTCTTATTACCGCCAGTCTATGTATTTGTGTCTCTTTGTGCTCTCAGTACCTCCCATAACCAGCAAGAGAACGAGAAAGAGTCGGGTATGCCAAGGAACGTGAACCTGAATTTGATGGAGCAAAAGCTGTGAGACTGAGACAGTCCCCGTTCTGATTAGTTGTGTTGGTTTTGTTCAGGTTTTAAAAATGTGCTGAAAAGCATGGACTGAGTAAATGCAAGGTTGGAGCTCAGCTAAAATTTCACCTGCCTTCCTCCACACCTTCAGAAACCAGGGTCTACATATATATTTTGAGTTTACTTCCAGACCCAACCTCTCTATTTAAGGAACCAGCATCACTCAAGCTATAGGGACACAACGCACTCTGTTGTTTGAGCAGACTGAGGTGGTATATTTGCAGTGCTCCAACCTATCTGTACACAGGAATGGGAGGAGAAGGGATATGGGGGTACCCTGAAGTCATCCTGAAGCTATTGTGCAAAGAACTTACCTTTACCTTGCGGTACTTTATCCAATTCCTTACCATAAACCAAGAATTGGCGAAGTGAATTTTAACAACAGCCCAAAACTACCAATTTACTTTCTTGAATATTATGAAGTATTACAGTATGTCCCAACTCCATCTCCCTGCAGCACACATGCCCATGCCTACTCCAAAATATGTAGCCCTAAAGATGCTGAGCTTGGGGACTACTGGTTTCAGGAAATGCAGAGAAGAGGATTGTGTAGAGTGAAAGGGGAAGAGCAAGAGGCAAAAAGAGAGACAGAAGGGGGGAATTTTTGCCCCTGGATTGCCATCAAGCGGTCCTCAGCTTGTTGGACCACTGGATAATGCTGGTGGGCAGCACTGAACCCATTCTACTGTCCCATCAGGGAGCCACAAACTACAAAATACCAATGTCTTTGCTGCTGTGCTCCTGCAACAGGAGTCCAAGCTCCAAAGCACTCGCTGATTATCAGTCTAGGCTTGGAGAAGGGCCTAGAAACACAGTTTTTGCTCCATCCACAGAGTACGTTGTTAAAACTGATGGATGCTAGCAAGGGTTTTGATGATCTCAGAGAAGGACCAGGGGTCTATGATGGCATATCTTCCTCTCTTCCTGGTGTAGCACCAGTGTAACCAAGGGTGTAAGTTTGATTTTTAAATTGGTTGGGACATAAAATTAAAGTGTTCCCTGTATATTCGTAGAGATATGTCACTACAGTCCCTACCCAAAGCATTGTCTTTGGTGCTTCATACAATATATAGATTATAGCTGCAGCCTACATTACACGTTAGTGAAAACTACAAAGCCAATCATAAAGTGACATGGGTTAGAGAGGCGGAACACAAGAAAGGCAAAGCCAATCATATTAGATAAGTGAGTTAAGGAGGTGGGACTTATTGCACAGAATGAGATCTGTTAACCGTTTGTGTACGACAGATTGCTCTATTTTATAGAACGTGGTTGTGAAAAATGTTTAATCTCATTTATATGATTCTTGGATAAATAAATGTTAAATAAAATAAATAAATAGCAATAAAACAGTAAACAGACTGAAATCAGTGGTTATATATAAATTGTTTGGTCAAATTATTGCTAGGGACAATTCAGTGTTTCTTGGATATTGGTAGGGACATGTCCATACTGTCCCTATACTCAAACTGATGCCCTTGAGTGTAACAGTTTTTTGTTTTCTTGCATAGATCTGAGAAAATGATTCAGCTCAGCTCTCTCTCCCTCATCCATGTCACTCCATGCCACAGAACACTTATTAGTTCAACTACCCAACTACTCATTGCCCCTACCCCACCTTCCATTCAGAAACTCTTGAGTGACAATGCCCCCACTGCTATACAGTGTAATATAAAAACCAGAACCATGGTTATGGGTCTAATATTTGGAAAATATGAAAATATTAAAGCATGTACAGGTCTCCACTTGAATCCAACATATGAGAAAATACAGTTGCTTTCACTTGGCATTTGGCAACTGCTACTGCTGGAGAAAAATGCATTCCAGTATTGATTGTTTCGTTGCCTCCATTGCTCTCAATCCCACTCTGACAGATATTTGACCTTCCTTTTCTTTCTCTGTTTTTTCTTTTGGTAGGAGAAATGGATGGACATGGAAGGAGTACGTAGAAGAAGTTTTTTTCCCTCCAACAATTTTTTTGGAAGCCTCTTTTTTAGGTGAAGTGTGTGTGCGTGCATGTGTGTGTGTGTGTGTGTGTGTGTGTGTGTGTGTGTGCACGTGTGAGTGTGCGGTTGCGTGTGTGTGTTTGAGAGAGAGAGAGTGGGGGTGGGGTGGGTACTCTGAGAAAAGATTTGATTGGCACATAGGTTTATCTTTATTATAGAAGTCCATAATTGAAAATCGACCTGCTGTACCAAGCATTTTGGACATGGAGCAGCAGTTCATGGTGCCAAAAAAAAAATAAATAAAAACAAACAAATAAAAAAAAATAAAAACACCACAAGGTGCTAAAACAGAATAGCCCCTAAAAAAAAGAATAAATAATTTTGACAATAACAACCATTTTGATCAGATCTTGTTTACAACATGTCTTTAACAAGAAAAGATTTTATATATTTATACAAGCTGTGAGGCTCCTGTGCTCTATTGAAAGTTCTGGGTGTTGGTAGGGGGGAAGGAAGACATGGAGGGCAATATGTTGCATGCAGAGTGTTGGGGCCATATTTGCTGTTCACAATATGATTAATGTCCCCAGCCTGATTTGATGGTTTCCATTATAACAAATATTCACAATCCCAGGCATGTATGTAGACTTCAATATGAGAAGGCAAGGACAAATTTCAAACAAGCTTTTTTTCAGGGCAAAACACTATTTTTCTATGTATTTAGTGAACATTCTTGTGTACGTTTTCACTCACTTTCCACAGCAATACAAGACATTTCTACAGTCCAATTTCCTGTTTTATGCATTCTTTTAAAACAGAATATACTCAAATTCAAAGTCTGGGAAATGTTACAAGGTCATTTCCAAAATATTTGTAATTCACCATTTACATTGAGAAGGTTTATTTACAAATGGAGAGCATTCAAGACAGTTGACAGTTTTCACAGGAGTGTGTGTCCCAGCAAATTCAGTTCAAGGTCAGACTGTTTAATGATCAAAGATAAAAAGAAAAAGCCCAAGAGCTACATCAGGTGACAAACAGGCCTCGGGAAGCACATCAAATGTTTATGTTCATGACAGCAAATTAGAAAAAGACTGAACAAGAATGGCTTTCACAGAAGAATGGCAAGGAAAAAGCCTCTTCTTTCCAAAAGGTATATGGCAGTACAAATTAAATTTACAAAAATGCATTGAAGAAACCACAGAGGGTTTGGAACAATATCCTTTGGACTGATTTTGTTCAGTGTGTACAGTGCCATGTTTGGAGAAAATCAAACACAGTGTATCACCACAAATACCTCATACCAACTGTACAATATAGTGATAGAAGGATGATGATTTAGTTTTTTTTTTTTCTTTTTTTCAGGAACAGTACCTGGGAAACCTGCAGTCATTGAGACACAATGAACTCTAATTTATACCAGAATATTCTTGAGACAAATGTCAGGCCATCTGTCCAGCAGATTAAGTGAGCCAAATTGGGTCATGTAACATGACAATGATCCCAAGCACACCAGGATATCAACATCTGAATGGCTAAAGAAGAAAAAATGAAGGTGTTGGAATGACAAAATCAAAATCCAGATCTCAATCCCACTGAGTTTCTGTGTGGGATCTTAAGAGAGGATATAAACAAATGCCCTTAAATATCAGTGAACTGAAGAGTGAGCTAAACTTTCTCCAAAAGGATGCAAGAGAAAATGTCTGAAGAAAATGTTTACTTCATATTATTGTTGCTAAAGGTTCGACATGTTACTGAATTGTAGGGAGTACTGATTTATTTCCCACCGGGTTTCTGAATGTTGGCTTACTTTTTGGAAAAGATCACTTCACCTCGAAAGCTATTGTGTTTTTATGTTGTTTAAGGTTATTTCTTTGTTTATTGAAGATAGTGAGGACCATATAATTGCTATTTAGTCCCTGCTAAATAAAAACAAAGAATTGAAAGAGGGTGTAATTTCTTTTCCTGTGGCTATAATTGATTGGCAAGATTTTGACTTGTCTTCGTCATGAGTTTTTTTTGTATCAGTGTTTTTAAACGACACATCAAGCAATCATGACATGATGGATGTTCTACAATTCTTTTGAAAGTTGTCACTTTTTACATGAAATACAAATAATGGTGTTGCTGATAACCAATAGAAGAAAAAGAAAGTAAAGTGTGCGAAACTGCAGGCTGATTAAATTATAATGACAGCTACAGTCAATATAAAGCTTTTATTTTCACCATGCCTCACGGAATCACACACTGATTTACAGTCACTCTTCCTCCCACATTGTTCCCCATTACCTAACCTTGCACTGTTTTCCCGCAAGCTGGCGTGAAATTTTGGAACGTGCCTTGCGCAAACAGAGCAAGAGGCACAGATCGGGGGGCGACAGTAGGGCATAACACTGACAGATGGCTGGAGCCATCCCGGGCCCGCTGCTTACCTTCCGGTGTGACGTGCAATATGTCGCCATGCCTCCTGACCACGTGCAGAGATGGCAGAAGGTCTTTCGCGTCAATTCATCTTGAACACATGCGTCTTCATTCATCCAATGATGGCATGAGTGTAATTTGATGTATAAAGATAAAAATGATGTGCCGGGTTTATAAGTAGCTATGAAACAAAATGAATGTATCTTCACGCATTCTCATAGCAGCAGGTTGATAAGTGCAGTGCATTAAAACTGAAAGGCTTTAAACAAAGTGGAATGCCAGAAAAAGAAAAAAAAAGCTGACTTTTTTTGATGACCTATTTCTGGAACGATATACTTTTCAGCATCACACCGACTAGTTTATGCTTTTTTAATGACACTTACTAAGCCATGGTTATCAGCTAACTATTTTGTTTCTTCTCATCAACTTCTGTCTTAGATTCTGTCTGGCGTTTGTTAATTCTTGTAGCTTATTTTTGTGTGTCAGCTTATTCATATAAATGGTAACAGAAAATGTAATAAATATAAAAAAATACTTTCTAAATGCCACATTTTCTATTTTTAAAGAATTTGCACTTGGTTTCACAACACTCTAAAAATAAACTCTAAAAGGAACCAAGTAGCTCAATATGGAACTCCAGGATTGGGTCTAATAATGGACTAGCCCAGTATGGCTTATTTTAACCCAAAAGTTTTGGTTAGTATGTTGTGGATTCTTTTTTAACTCAGCTTGCTGGGTTGTATGGACATTAATACTTATGCAGCAGCCTAAAATTAAACAACTTAATGTTAATAATATAATTATGTAGGTATTTAATCTAATATTTAAAACTTGTTTTTTTTTTAATCACAGGAGGTATTCAGCACTAAAATAAATTAGATATGTGAAGAAAAATGAAGATATCTTGAAGATGATCTGAAGCTAATTTAAAATTTGTCTCTTTTCACTATTTTCTTTTAGTTTTACAGTTGAATGTTCTTGAAGTTGAACATCTTGAATGTTCCCTCTAAACTCCACACCATAAATTAATTTGCTGTGTTTCCATTATCAACTCTGTTTGGGTCGACACACCTACCTGACACAACAAGCTTGATCAATAGAAATAGCCAAACATTTTTAGATTAGTGCTGGTTGGTTAGATTTTATTTGTATTATGAGTTTAGATTATCTGAAAATTCTTGTCCCAGGTAAAAGGTGTATTGTATTTGAGGTTTTGGATTTGTCTAAGGTTTTTAATGGTATTTAATTTCTGAAACTGTGAAGAAACTGTAAACATGCTCAAACGTTTGTCACTTTACTTCTAATCATATGTTTTTCACGGTAACTATTAGCCAACCTAATAAGAAGCTGAAGAAAAGCCAATCAAAAGGCGCCACAGATACACCAGTTTTGGTTATAGAAAGGACATAAGATGCAAGAGTCGCGATGATTCTACGAAGGAGCAGCAATTAACATAATTCGAGCTAAAAGAAAAGTAAATGAATGATGGGAGTTGCACGGGGGCGTTTAAAGGTGTCGAGTGTGCCCATTCACGACCCTCTTCGTTGTTTATCTTGCGACGTTGTGGGCGCGCGACTATGTGCAGGGGAGCGCGTGCGGAATCAGTCTAATGCGCGTGCGAGCGGGCTGATTTATCCCGAGGCAGAGGTTAACGACGATGTGCCGCGCTGCCTCGTGTTCTTTTCATTGTAATGTGGTTAGAGAGAACCCAGGGCGGTGTAGCACCCCTCCCTCTCGCCCTCATCTCCCTACACGTCTGACTGAACCGACCCGAAACGTTCCGTATTTGCCAAAAACATTGGCGTGGAGATTTCCCATCATGACCTCGAAATGAGTCACGTGCTGAGAAGCTAATTTTTAGGTCACGGGCATTATTTCATATGACCTCCTGGGTATGATTTTTTTTTTTTTTTTGTCAAAGCATTGTTTATTCTTAGCACTTTCAGAAAAATGAATAGATATTTTGGTTGTGGTCCCCACAAGGAAGACTGTTTTACTGCAGCTAATATGTAAAATGTAAGAGCCAAAAGGTTTCCATCTGGCTACTGTGCTTAAGGTTAGGGTTACATTTAAGGGTAGACGGTGCATTAATTACCTTTGTTAATAAATATGTCTTCTCAATGATAATAAGATAAACGTATGTGTGTGTATAACTTACACTGTAAATTACTTGTTGCTGTATAATATTGTATAGCTTACTGTAAAACCGAAGACAGTAACATTCAGTGTTAAATTAACACACCTGCGAAGTTGTATCTTTAACCTTTTAGGTTACATTTTAAGCAGGGTTTCTAGCTTCATTGTTCTTTTCTTCTTTCTTGCTAATTTAAAACTATCCTATACATGTGAATTTGAGCTATCTCTATTATTCCCTATATGCAATATTAAGAAAATCTAATATAGGTAATAGTGCAACTATCATGTGTTTGTTTACAATTGGTCAGCTTATACTGGGACTTTTTTTTGATAACAGGACTAAACAGGAAATTTATCAGCCAACTAACATGCTCAATATATACAACAAATTAAATGTCTTGTAATACAGATGTGATTATTTTCTAATTTCTTCTGTTTTATTTACAGGGTATCTCCAGTGGTAAACAATGAATGCCTTGTAGCCCTAAATTCAGACAATGACTGTTAAGACACTGTTATGACATCTTGAGCAATTTTCGTTGCAGTATTGTAACCAGTCAAACATTCTGTATCATTCTACATGTTAAGCATGTAGATATTTTTTGGAAGGCAATTCCAGGTTCACGTTTGTTAGTGTGTTTGTCCTTTTGGCTGTAAATTCTTGTTGAATGTACTTATGTTACTTACAGCTAAAAAGAAGGATGTCAGCATTAGGGGCCATGCTACACATTTTCCACAAACACTGTGAGACAATATGATGTGTGTGTGTGTGTGTGTGTGTGTGTAAACTGAAAGAAACTTGTACAAGACAATGAACAAGTAAACATCATTTATATTGTTTATTATACTTGTTTGGTGTATGTGACTATTGAAAAGAAGTGTTGCCCTTTTAGGTGGAAACGTCTGTAACTCTTCTGTACAGACTGTAGACACATGATGTTGATGCACTTAAAATACTTGAATACTGAAGGTGACATACACATGGAATTGGCATACGTTTTTGCGTTGTGCAAACAATAAACAAAATAAAGGTAAGGCAATTGAACCTTTAAATGTTCCCCAAAATTTTAAATGCTGTGTAAAATGAGTGGGTGAAAAAAAAACATAAACATTTATTACACTAAAGCAGTACTTGTTTGCAGTTAAGGTTTCAGTGTGTATTTCCTCTTTCTCACCTACAAATATAATCAGTATTACAGCTGCCTATAGATTTGTAAAAAAAAAAAATATTTCTTTTTTTTTTTATACTGTATGATATAAAAAAATGACTTGATTAATGAGTTTAATATTACTTTAGAATGTACTGCAATTCTTTTTTTTCCCCATTATGAAAAAAAAGACTATTTAATTATAATCTAATTTTGCTGTAGTGTGAAATGCTGCTGCTTGGTGGATAATTCTTAGCATTAAATCAGAAAATGCTTCACTGTGGTCAGTGTGGTGTTATTGTGGATGCTGATTAGACAGTATTAATTAGCTCAATCTACTTACCTGTCTGTTTTGGGCTGCATCTAAATGAGCACCCAAACTGCCTAGGTCATGAATCAATATATTGTGTACACGAGAGTTCCAAAAAATCTCTGGTGATTCTGTTAAATGTTAGAATTCTTTTGACATTTCTAGTTTAAAAGTCGTTAGACTCAAACCAGTTTTAAAAACGTGATAGATTAACAAGTATATCCGCCATTTTGTTTCTATGCTTTAGAAACTATGACATCATTTCCAGTAAGGGAATATAGTGAGCAGAGATGCTCTATAGTGTTTGTGGTGCGTTGTGAGATTTTCTTAAGGACCGAATGTTCCAGTGCACTGGAAGGATTTTGTGATTGAGACAGCCCTTAAAATGACTGTCTCCATGATCAGTGTCCTGACTACTGAACTAGGGAGCTGATTAGGATGCACTGCTGGAAATTCCACATGGACAGTAACCTGAGATCAGGAGAGAAACTGGTGCTGTGAGGGGGCAACAAATCCTGCTGTGACGTCATGCGGCGCTGGTAGGTTACTTTTATTTTAACAACAATCACTTTATTTTGTGTGTGTGTGTGTGTGTGTGTGTCTGTCTGTGTGTGTGTGTGTGTGTGTGCACGGATAAGTATATGTGTGTGAAAGAGAGGTAGAGGCAGTGAACCAGCTGACAGGCCAGTCTGAATCCTCCTCTCCACAGATTCTAAAAGAAGATTCCGAAAGCCTCAAGATAACAAAACACACGTGTGTGTGCGCACACACACACAGACACACACACACGCACCCACAGACACACACATGCACACATCGCTGTGAAAAGAGAAGTTTGAAAAGTAGTTTATTCAAGTCTGTAGCTTATTATAGTGATTATGTGTTTTGCAGTAAAGGTTGTGTAATATATTCTGTGCAAATTTCATATTTTGTTAGGCATGACTTTGTTTTACAGTGGATGATTTATTACTATTCATGTAACGTCTAGACAAGGCCTCCCATTTTTTATCCATAATTGCAAATCCAAAAATTTATATCCAATTTTGATGAGAAGCCCAAGCGTTTAAAGTTAAAAATTAACCAAGCAAGAAGTGAATTTAGAATAGCTTTTGGAAAATCTCTCAAATAAGCAGGAGAGCGAAAGACACTGAATCAACAGCATATTGGGGGCATTTTTTTTATGCATAACGCATCACATAATTGAAGAATTGTCACGGTGGAAGTGACAGGATGTGGTTCTCCCTGTAGTCGAGAGAAGAAATGCCCAAACAATTTATCAAACAGCTCTGCTACGTGTCATTTAAACGGTGTTTTCGAAGGCTGTAGTTTCGTTTGTGATTGTGTCTGTGCCTTTTCAAAGAGAATTCTCTAGTACTCTGGGCCTTCCTTAGAGGATTAGATTCTCTGCTTTTCTTTTCATGATATGGAAGATCTCTCACCAGAAAGCCTGAATTCTTAATATTTTCTGACAGATTTTCATGAGTGTAAAAGCTCAGCTCTCCTCTCTTTTTCTTTCCATCACTACTCGGTCTCTCTGTTTGAAGCTAATCCATCCAAGTCTCATCTTCAAAGTTATCTCATAGCAAACCTTCCAAATTCATAATAAATGTGAGTAACGGGGAGACCGAGTGAGAAAAGTATGGGGCACTGGGCAGCTTTTGGCTCGGATTTAGTTCGGTACCTAAATATGGCGCAGAGATGTTTCCATTTCTTTAGTAGCTAACACGCAAAGCAAACCTGATCTTCTTCACGTTACAGAAAATGTTGCGGTACCAAACTGTGGCATGATTATAAAGAAAGTCAAATATAATGACTAGAAACTATGAGCAACACCGATGACTCAGAGAAGTAACACCAGATGACGGTTTCAAGTTCCTGTTGATTCAGTTTGTTGACTCACTGTTGTCTCACAGCCATTCCAGCTTCTTCCTAACATTCTGAATAACGCTTCAAAAGCAATAGACCAAACTGCGTGAAGGAAGAGAACACCAAATCAAAGCACACAACCAGCATGCCAAAGGTGACGCAAATGAAACGAGGTAGAATGGAAACGGAGCGAATCATAGAGAGGAACGGAGAAGAAGTATTAAAAAGTGGGGGAGAGACAGATGGATAGAAAGGCAGAGTCTGAAAAGGAATGTAGAAGAGTGAAATAAAGAAAGCAGCAACAAGAAGAGAGTCTTGAAGGTAATAGTTGGAGAAGATGGGGATAAGAAGATACAGTGAGGCATGTTAAAAGAAAGAAGAAAAAAAAAAACAAAGATGGAGGATGAGAGGGAGCGATATGGAGAAGACTACTGAGAAGAGGGCAGTTTGGAGGCCTTCAGAGAACAGGGTGTTAAGGGAGAGATCCAATGACGCAATCACACACTGCAACACACACACACTCAGTCACTGTGCCAAAATCTGTGGCCATCTGTCATACACGTTTTGCTCTGTACTCACCATGTTTACCATGTTTATTAAAACTCTAATAACACTGTTTAGAATCTCAGACACAACACACTGTGTTAATCTCGCTCATCTAACACAGCGCTCTGAAGATTACTATTAAATGCCTGCTGGGCCTCAACTGGACAAAGATGTGTTAGTGTGTAACTTGTATGAGTTAAAATAGTGACAGTATCCTGATCATAATGTTATCAGTATCCCAAGTTCACGGTTTAGTAAAAAATGATTGTGATTTCTTTTTGTAAACACAGAGACGGAGTCGTCTCTTCTACTGTCGGCTTTTCTATCTGGCATTATGAATGTCATTTTATATTGAATGTTATTTTAAATGACCTTTGTGCTGGATTTATTTCTGGAACATTAACACGATCTGCTTTTGTCAGAAGCATTAATAAAAATATAAATATTTAAGAAAGAGACTCTGAGAATCGGAAACTGTCACACCTTCTTTGTACCACTGTTGCGTCAGTCAGCTTTGTGCTCGGGTCTTCACCAGCGATCATTCGAAGACTTTGGCAGGAAGGAATTAATGCTGGTTTGTGATGAACTCAGAATTTGCGCTGACCCATTTGTTCCTCAGGAGCTCAAGGTTGCACCATTATAAGCTGTTGTATAAAGGACATTATTTACATCTACATTATTTCCTGTCCAGTGTCACATAAATGTGGACGAGGTTCACTTCGGAGTCTGGTTCTTCTCAAGGTTTCTTCCTCATGTCATCTCAGAGAGTTTTTCCATGTCATCATCCCCTCCGGCTTGCTCATTAGGGATGCATCTTAGAGATAACTAGTAACTTAAATTTAAACTTTTTTTTTATACTTCTGTAAAGCTGCTTTGAGGCAATGTGAATCGTTAAAAGTGCCATAGAAATCAACTGAATCGAATTGAAATAAAAAAAAAATATATAAATTACATTTTAGTAATATACGCGTTCATTTCTCCTGTGTGTGAAGATCTTTGGGACACCTTCTATTTCTATTACATTAATCCATATCAAGAATACAATAAAATCTTTACTCTCTAACTCCAGCAACCTCAGACAGAATTTAAACAGGATGTATGGAACATATAAAAAAATAACAAATATTATAAGAAGGAAGGAGTGAAAAAAGACAAACGCTTGAAAGAAAAAGTGAATGTGTGCTTTGTAAAAAGAAAAAGTGTATATGTGCAGTGTAAACATTAGGTACACTGTAGTGGGCCATGACGGTATTCTCATTTGCAAACGTGTGTGTGTGTGTGTGTGTGTAGGCAGGGTGAGTTAAAGCTTGGCACTTCTCTATATCAGAGGGCAAACTCTGTCTGTAGTGATGTAGAGGATGACAGTCATTTAAACATGATATTACTGTGAATCAGTTGAGTGTAATAATGTTTATTATATACAGTGTTTAACTTGACACTCAAATGGTTTTGTTATGATATTTTTATAGACGCTACGATTGTCAACCTCTTGGTCATGACGTGCGATCGTGACACGTTTTCTTTTACTGCATCACTGCTGAATTCTCAAACCGGTCAGAAGGTGTTTATTATTATTATTTTTCTATAATGTCTCTGACGATAGCTCTAATTCAATTTACAGCTTTATATGAATGTACTTGTCCTGATAAGTTATTGTTTCTATAGTAACAATTTACAAAGGGATTCAACTTAATCTAAGGCTGTCTTAGATTACCTTTATATTGCTACCACAATAATCAAGGCTAATAATAATAATATATAAAATAATAATAAGATAATTTAACAA
>JAOTRN010000019.1:9650717-9664488 GCA_028566695.1 Bagroides melapterus
AGAGAGAGAGAGAGAGAGAGAGAGAGAGAGAGAAAGGAGTCAGAAATAAAGGGAGCATGAAAAATCAGTAGAAGAAAAAAATCATTTTGTCTATTTATTTTAGCCTATTTTGTCAAGCCTTAAAAATGAATTAGTTATCTCTATATTAATGAATGATCTTTAAAACAAAAAAACATGCTTGTATTCTTATTATAGTAACATAGTAAGTCCTTTCAATCACTACATCCCTGCAGAAAGTTATGGCACCAGTTGGGTTATATAGTGTGCTACAATTACTCAGATTCTCACTGACTCCATCAGAGACCGACAGCGTGGTTTCAAGTGTCTTGTTGCATGAAGCTTAATGTTCTTCTGAAATGTGTGGCATGACATGCTCCTTTCCTCTCTCACACAATTCAGCCTCTCTCCTAACTTTTAGCCATGTATAATAATTCTGTATGAAAACACAGACTCATAGACATAGTACTTGAACTGTGTATGACTAACAAGCCGACTATTTTGACACGCACTGGCCTCCGGTTTGAGTAAAGAAAGTCGTAGAGAAGGATTTCTCTGTTCATGCAGGAGTGTTAAAGAGATGCAAGAATGAGTGGGCAGACCATTGGCCAAGGCATTCAATAAAAGGAGGATCCTTAAAACGGGTGTAGTCTCCAATTTCTAGTCTCTAGGTAATTAGTGTCCTACATTAATGCACATTGGCAGGATAAGACCGAGAGATTGAGCTGTTCATCCATAAAAATTTGGCTTCCTGCGAGCTTATCTCCTCACTTAAAGGCACAAGTGGTTCAGCCTGCTGTCCACCACATAGAAGGTATAATAGTGTATTAAATATTTATTTATTTTAAAGACTTGTCAAATAACCATGATAAATGATCATTTGCACAAATGCCTAGACACAGTTTCTATTACAGTTTATTGCAATAATGTATATTGCACTGCATCATCAATGCACAGCCTTCAAAAGGGCAAAATAGTGCATGAGACCAAAAATAAATAAATAAATAAAAATCCAGCAATATAAAAAAATATAAAAACCACAAACTGAACGATGTTCAAAGTAATTAGTGACACTTACAGAGTAAAGCACACAGTAATCTCGCATGAGGTTGTGAAATATATTCAAATTATTCCTTAATGTTGAATTTGATGTTTCTGTTAATCAATATTCATTTTAAAATGAACAAACCACAAATAACTGATTTGTCATTTAGTGCGTCTTATAAAAATGACAGTGCTTTTTCTTCTGAAAAACATGCTTGGAAATGTATCAAGTGTCATCCTTTCATATATCTCCAGCTTTTCACTTAGTTCTCTGATTATGGAATTTAAAGTGTATATAATGTGGCACAAAAAATGATTAATTAATTCCCTTTGAATAGTTTCTTTATTTTACATTTCATAACAAATTGTCTAAAATGTAATTAAATTGTTAATGAATAAATATAATAAAGGTATAAATTAATTTCTCAGAGCTCCAGTCACTCAGAATTTGTGACAGTTTACCTCAGTAGAACACTAAAAATGGATAACCATGTCAGCTAATGAAATAGCTAGCTATGTAAAGAATAAAACACGATAATTAACATCTGGTTGGTGTAATGTGTATTGTCTCTTGTGTATTGTTTTTGTTTTGTTTTATATTGTTTGTCTGCACTGACTTTTGTCTTGCTCTGTTTGCACTAGGTTTCTAATCTAGCTCTGTCCTTCGCTCTATATTGTTCTGTGTAGTTGTGTCTTTTGTCTGTTGTTCTGTGTAGCAGCATGGTCCTGGAGGAACGTTGTCTCATTTCACTGTGTACTGAGTAAGCTACACAGTATATGGTTAAAATGACAATAAAAGCTTCTTGACTTGAATTGACTTGACTAATGTCTCATTCCATGTCTTGGCGTATTTTATTTCTCTTATACCACAGAAATTTTCCAATGATAAATTTTTATTTATTATAATAAATCATGTTTTTCCTTTTATAATTGTATTTACTGTTATATATCCATTGAAATATGTTAGTGCATGTTATCCCTTACACTATATTGCCAAAGGATTGTGGCCACATGATCATCACCCACACATGTGGCACACAGCACACAGCTGTATTACATATATTGGTATACTTGGTATACGTTGGCATTACAATTTCCCTTCAAGGGACCTGAGGGGTTCAAAAAAGTTTCAGAATGACAATTCCCCTGAGCACAAAACAAGCTCCATGAAGACATGGTTTATCAAATTTGTAGTAGAAGAACTCAGCCTTATTGGTATTGGGCAGCTGATGAGTGGTGCCTGGTTTCCTCTAGAACATAACATTTAGAATTGAGGCCAAATAGTTCAGTTTTGGCCTCATCAGAGCAGAGAAACTTGTTCCTCCATGACTGAGAGTCCTTCAGGTGATTTTTTGTTTTGCACTGAGGGGAGGCTTCCATCTAGCCACTCTGCCATAAAGCCCAAATCAGTGGAGGGCTGCAGTGATGGTTGTCCTTCTGGAACTTTGTCCCATCTCCACACAGGATCTCTGATGCTCAGTCAGAGTGACCATCAGGTTCTTGGGCACTTCTCTTACTAAGACTCTTGTCCCAGATTGCTCAGTTTGGCCAGGCAAACAACTCTTGGAAGAGTCTTAGTTGAGCCAAAGTTCATCCATTTGAGATGGAGGCCGCTGTTCTCTTGGGAAGCTTCAGTTCAGCCAAATTTTTTTTGTAGCCTTCCTCAGATCTGTGCCTTGCAGCAATCCTGTCTCTGAGCTCTGCAGCCAGTTCCTTTGACCTCATGGCTTTGCTCTGATATGCATTGTCAGCTGTGAGGTCTTCTATTGAAAGATGTGTGCCTTTTCAAATCATGTCCAATCAATTTAATTTACCACAGGAGGACTTGAATCAAGGTTTATAAACATCTCAGCAACGATCAAGAGACATGGCAGGCACCTGAGCTAAATTTCAAGTGTAGTTGCAAATACTTATGTGTATGTGATATTTCAGTTCTGCTTTCATTTTGTCATTATGGGTTAACGAGTGTAGATTAATGAGGAGGAAAATTAATTTGAGCAATTGTAGTATCATGCTGCAATATAACAAAATTGAAAAAAAAATGAGGCGGTCTGAAGTCTTTCTGAATTATTATATACATACTGTATATATGGCCAACAGGATGTGAGCATTCAATCATCAAAATCATCTGAAGTGCAACATTCCCATATTCCCATAATACCGGAGTTGCTGCTGCCAACATCACAAGCCAATCTGCATATGGGCAGTGTGTGACCACTCACATTTCCTGACTGTATGCATAATAAAGGAGACTCCCTTTATTCCAGTGGACTCTTCAATCTGCAGGGAAGTCAAATGGTTCATGACTGACTTTTAATCCCAAATCTTCCACATGAGAGATCAGTAGCTCTGTCTGGCTCATCACCTGCTGTCGGGTTATCCACACAGCAGCCATCATCCAGATAAGCTAATACACACAGACCCTGGTTTTACACAGGGTTTAAGGGGCTCACACAAACTTTGTTAACAGTCTGGGTGCTAAAGCTAATCCAAAAGGGAGGACTATGAATTGATATGTCACTGTTTATGCGAAAGAGAAATAATCAGCTCTGCCAATGACAGTTGAAATATTGAGCTATGCATCTTTCAGATATATAATCTACTATTTGTTTTGTATTACTTTATTCCAGAATGGGAGCAATTCAGGATTAGCAATGGCACTCGAGCAGCCAGTATAGCCAGTTAACTTCTTCTGGGTGTACCACTCCATCCTCTACTGTGCATTCTAACTTCCTTTTCCACAGGGCTAAGCAGAACTTTCTCCTTCTCATTTCTTTTCCTTCCATAAAAACATCCTAGAGGACCCCACAGCCATGTCCACGGCTCACTTTACTCCCTGATTTAACAATACAGCATCAAAGGGAGTTTCCTGTGCAGCAGTCTTCTCACGTTGCTTCCAACATTAAGCAGTTAGGGTAAGGCTCTATACAAGTATGTTGAAGATGCTCTGGTCCCAAACAGACTGGGCATTGATCACGTCCACCGAAGAACTACATAAGGACCTGGCAGAGCAAACAGCTCATCATTCTGTCTCTGTGTCCTCAGCTCTCAGGCTGCCACAAGCCTCCACAAACAATTCACAGGAACAGGCATAGTCAAATAGGGTGAGAATAGTTAAATACTGGAGAATACTGGAAAACAACCATTTGTTTGTGCAGATTAACAATAGCAAAATTAGATTTATTAGCAATCAGTAAAGAATTAGTGCATCTATTCAACCACTTCTTCATTGTCACAGATATGCTATACGGCCAAAAGTATGTGGACACTTGACCACCACATCGCTCTGTGCCTGTTTTCATGTAATTCCATAACCATGGACATTAATATAGAGTTAGTACCTCCTTTGTCCCCATTCTTCTGTAAGCCATTAAAAAGAAAAAAGTCTTTCCACTAGAACACCATTATAAACTTGGGCACAGATGTCAGGTGATAAGGCCTGGTACATTGTTGGTTTTCCAGTTCATCCCAAAGGTGTTCTGTTGAGATGAGGTCAAGGCTCTGTGCAGGGCACTCAAATTCCTCAACCCTAACCTTGTTAAATCATGTTCTTCTCTCTGTTTTTCTTTGCCAGGTTGGAACATATTTGGTTCCCTTAGTCCCAGTCAGGGGTAATCCTCTTGCTATGACATTCTAAACAACTGTGAACTTACAGGTTTGAAGCAAAACTTTGGTGAAGGACTACATATGGGTGTGATGAGCAGATGTCCACAAACCTTGGGCTATATAGTAGAAATAGGGCATGGTGGCACTGTGGACTTCAGTGAGAGAGAAAGACTTTAAACTTGTAGGAACTCTATATAGGCTTCATGAGATTTGAGCTAGTGATGAATGCTTTTTCTTAGTGGCTGTGAATTTACTGAATAAGTTTACAAATATTCCTTAACAAATATTACTTATCAATTTTTGTTATTCTTTAAGACTTGATCATGTACATGTCTTTTAATATACTTTGAGTTGTTAGTCTCTTCCAATTCACCACCAGCGAGATAAACTTCTCTGTGAGAGACCATTCACAATTCAATTGATGTGCATTTTTAAAAAATGTGAAATGGTTTCTTTCAGAAAAAAGGTCAGCTAATAATTTGAACACTATTTAAAAGGTTATGTGTACAACTAGGATTGGTACAATTTTCTGTAAAGAGGGCTTGAGAGTACAAATGCACATGGACCATAATTCTATACTTTGCCACTGAGTGGATGACATTAAATACTCACTGTGGAAGGTGACAGCAAATAGAGGCATATTTCTCTAATAAGTAGCTTTCGTACGGGCATTCGGGTTTATGACTAGCAGGATAATTAGTAGAAGTGGCTAGTAGCTGCTGACATACTCTTTAGCTGACATTTCCATAAAAAAGGCAGAAAGCAGTGGAAATGAAATAAACAAGCTGGCAGCAGAAATGAAACTCATTTACATATGGATTCCAGTGAGGCCTTTTCAGATTTTTAAGATTTTTTTAAATAAATCATTCTTACCATCATTTTTTCCCACAGAATTCACAGTGCTATGCCTGTAGCATGTTAGTCAGCTTTGTTTTCCCCCATACCCTCTTTTTCACTTGATCAATGTCTTCTAAATACTAATTAATGAATGCATAGTGTGGGTGCCCTTTCTATTGGGTCCCTTTGGTATAAGCAGTCGTTAATGGCAGGCTGGTTTATTCCACGCAGCGACACTTGGAACTGATGCGAAAGGACCTGAGAATGAACACAAGTGATATTTGTGAGCAGAGATCAAAAAGCATTTACCTTTAGATGTTTTCCTGTTATGAATATTCAATGTCCTTGTTGAAACCTAATTTAGGTCTCCTTATCTCTAGGGCCTTTTAATCAGTGCCCATAGCCCGAGGGGTAGATCTGATTGACAGGCAAAGTTTGAGTGAGAGTGAGGGAGAGGTGGAGAGAGAGAAAGAGAGACAGAGAGAGAGAGAGAGAGAGAGAGAGAGTGGGGGTGAATGAAAGGATCTGTGTATTTCTAGTTGAGGCGAAAGAAAAGAAAGCACTTTTCTAAATGTGAAAAAAATCTTTCAGGATTCAAATTATTACTGCAAACAGTCCACCCTTGTGATGGCAGCTACATAACCTGCTTTTATTTCCAACTCAGACATAATTAATTTAGTTGTAGAGCCTCTGTGAATGTTTTTCCATTAAGCATTTTAATGACTTATACAAACTACTGTTCCATTAAAATAATCAAAAAAAAAAATTCTCTTTAGAATGTTGGTCAGATGCAGTCCAAAACAATGGTGTTTGTTGTTGTTGTTGTTTTCAGTGAGTGGATCTCAGACCACCAGATTTTAACTCTAACTGTTTTGAAGAGAATTTCTTTTTGTCTTTTCTAACAGATTAAAAAAAATGTTCTATGAATCATTTTAATCAACAGTTTATACTGAAGTAGCTAGCTGTAATTGAAAGCTAATTCTTTATGAGACCGTCTTCTGAAACGTTCAGTCAACGTGGAATTAGAAATCTAACACATTTACTTTGCACACTAGTAAATGTAGGTTTCTTTTTAGTTCAGAACATTTCTCATGGTATACTGTATAATAGCTGTCTACTTACATGGTGATAACTTGATGATCATTTGCATGATTTGTATTACTGTTGATTTGAGATACAGTACTTTGTGAAAAGATTGTGCAAATCTAGACATATTTAAATGAAGTGTATCTAAGAGAAAGTTTTAGCATATCATATCAAACTCCTTTAATGCTTGTAAGCAGTGAGGGAAAGAGAACAAAACCCTGCTACTGAAGAATTAAGTAAAATAAAATGAATTATCATGGAAATTGTTCAAGGTATCATTAGCTGTCCTGCAAATTTAGCCACACGCAGTACTGGAGTTTCAGTAGCTTAGTAAGTTAAGCTAGCGAGGTGTTTTTGTATCCTTGCACATTCAGTATTTTACATTTACATACATATATACATTTTGTCAAACTACTATTTTTGCACAACTCATACCTTACCTCATAAAAACTGCTGCTATTTATATTCAGTGTTAATTCTTGTATTTTTGCACTACTTTTGTGTATTGTCTTTTGTGTTTAATTGTTTATCTGCACTGTCTTTTGTCTTGCTCTGTTTGCACTGACGCACTTTATGTAGTTAGGACTAACTTAGTTAAGTCTCTAGCTCTGTGTTCTATGTAGCTCTGTCTTTTGTTCTATGTACATTCGTGGTCCTTGAGAAACGTTTTCTCATTTCATTGTGTACTGCGTAAAATATATATGGCTGAAATGATCATAAAAGTTTCTTGACTCTTGACTAGATTTTATGTTTCTTTATACATATTCACAGCTACATAGATATCTCTTTAGCACAGATGCCAATTGTACATTTCTCTAAATATAGCCAGTAGATTTATAGCAGTACTTCTTTTGGATTTATTTAACACGACAGTTTATCAGTACCAAAACGTCATCTTAAATTTAATACAGAGATTTCATACAGCAAAACAAAACAAACAAACAAACAAACAAATAAACAAAATCTGTCTAGCTACTCTAGCTCACTCAGCTAGCTAAAGGCTTACCTGTGTAAGTTTCCACAGGTGGGACTTTTCTCTGTTATCTCTAGTCCCCAATGCCCTTGGCTCATATAAATTGCAGTTCATTTTCTTGCTGTTTCATATGAAAAATTAAAACATTAAACATAAAAAAATATACGTGAACTGAAACCGAAAGTTTATCACACATTGTCTCATCACTGTCTCACACATTGCCACATTGCTACATATTTGGTGGTCTTTTAAATGGCTTACAGTTTTCCAAGGTACTTGTTTGTTCTCTGTAATAGTCATCAATGTGGCAAAGTATAATACACACACACACACACACACACACACACATACATAGTGTTTATTTTCAGATTATATCAAGTCTTTTTTTTGTGTTGTCTTAGGAACAGTTTTTACACTAAATTATATTGTGTTACTGTGCTGCCAGTATTTACAGTGTAGACATAATTAAATCTAATAAACTCTTTTTTTCCTTTCTTTCACAGGCTTGTGCTGAGAAATACCTCACAAGAACAAGATGACATTAAAAAAAAGTGGATCATTAGCAATATTATAACTGCAATATTCTTCTAATGTATACATTAATCTGAACCTAACTGTGACTTACATGATGTTTTATTAGTTTCCTTTTTCTGGTTTCTTATAGATGTATACAGATCTTTCTTTCTGTCTGTCAACAACCTGTATATCTATTGACAGTGCTTTAGTGTAATGTGTACGCAGGTGTGAGGTCCTGTCCCGGAGGGGTCCATTAAAACGGTGCCCCGCTCTCTGCCTGAGCCACAGGACTTTATCTTTAACACTGGCCATATGCTTAGCAGGAGGCCAACAGCTGACTGAGTTTAATTGATGGAAATCAACATATCTGGCCCTGTGTGTATGTGTGTGTGTGTGTGTGTGTAAAGAAGGACAGAGTAAATGACTGGTGATCAGCAGGCCCACAGAGAGAAGGTTTAAATTGGGATTTTAAACCAAAATGTGGTGTAATAATAAAGAAGCGGTGTCCACTCCAAACTTATTTCCAAGGGGGTCTGATTAGTCTACGTCAAAATATCTGAGGGACAGGGAAAAAAAAATTATTTTAAAGCTCAAAAAATGTGAATTTAATTGTACTGGGATAACTGCAGCACTGTAGCACATGTGATGCAGTAGTTATGACACAATTCATAAATGTATGGATAAAAATGGACACTGACCATTTTAGTTAAGGTCTTTAAAGGTTGTCTTTGCTTTTGTTCATACTCTGCACCCAGTTTACTATGATAAAAAGTTCCTTCTGCCAGGATAGATTCCACCTGCATCTGTTTCTATGTCCTCTCATTTTTTCCATTGGTCATCATTTGTTTTATAATGTCTGATGATGTTAATTTCCTTCATGTACGCAGCACACACATTTGCACACATTTGCTACATTTGTTTGCGTGTACAGTCGGAGTAAATCAAGCCTAGCTCAGTCTGCTACTACTGTCAGGTGAAAGCAAGAAACTACAAGCTTCCTAACATCCATCCACTATCCATCTATCCAACTGATCCTGGGAACAGACTTTGGACACACTTGTACTGTAATAGAAGAACGGAAAAGCAAATGGTAAAAAATCAGCCTCAGATATCTTAATGGTAATATTTTTATAGTTAAATTTTTTTTTATCATTTTCTCACAAGCGGTAAGTATAAAAGGAAAACGAATCATTCAATATCAGTCACTACTAAGTTCATGAACAGCTAGTTTATTCTTTCTCAGTTGTTTCTCAAAGAAGTGAATATTTAAGTAGGACACCAGTGAAGTCCTCACACGTGTCTCATAAACACATTATACATGCTTTAGAAGTGATTCACGATGTTTGTATCAAGATACCTGGTACTTAATTCTTTGCACTGTGGATCCAATGTTGAATGACATGTAAGGAGTTCTTAGCAACAGGCCCATAATGTTGCATGGGATTGTTTAATTAATATGCTGCTCAGTCTGCAAGAGAGCGCCGAGATACGCAGAGAGGACGTTCGCTGAGACACTGGTGACACACTGACATTGTCATTAGCTTGATGTTAATTAGTAATTAACGGGGCTGTTTCTCTCACACACACAGCTCCTGTTCCTCTGACAGGCTCTTTACTGCTCCGTCTCACTGGAAACCAATAAAGTAAGCGGGGGGTTTACGTCTCTGCCATTTTTCAGGCCGACTAATTAAGTGCTTTCGCCATCGCTTTAAGATTATTTAAGGATATTTAAAGATATTTGACACGTTTTATAGCCAGGTGTGGATATACAGAAAAGAAAAGCTTAGCAAGACATCTCATCCAAATTAGGAAGGTTAATAAATTTTTTTTTAATAATACACAATAGAATCTGGTTTAGTTGAAGGTGAGTTATTCTGTGAGGTAAGGACTGATTTTTGATAAATAAAGCACACGGAAATTCACGATTCACATGATGAGGCACTTCAGTATTCGTTTATTGTCCCATTTATAAACATTATTATTATTATTATTAGTAGTAGTAGTAGTAGTAGTAGTAGTAGTAGTAGTAGTAGTAGTAGTATTTTTATATTTTTACACATGATTATTTCTTTTTTTACATGATTTATTTGTTCTTTTATTTTTTTCTCTGTTCGTATGATGCCAAGTGTTTAATTGAATTTACACCATGTGTGTGATCATGTATTATTCACATAACATGTTATTCATTTTATTTAAAAACATGCTTTGTCTTCTACTACAGCGTGCTTCAGTGAGCCCTTTGGCTTTGTTTGATTAGTAATGTACTTGTGTTGGCAGGAAGAGTGTGACAGAAGTATGGGCTGGTCTGAGGGATCGGAATTAGCAAGCATGTCCACACCAGATGTGAAGTGAAACACTTATAGCGCAACGAAATCCTTAACCCTGATGTTAAGGAGTGATGAGGAAATGTTTCCGTTATTTCTGACAGGTAAAGTCATAAAGACAATGTTTATGCATGACTTAATTTTGCTTCTGGTCTTTTCTGTAGTGCAGAGCTGGTAGTCTTCTGGAAATGTTGTCTCAACTGCTGTTAAATCTCTCTTTCTCCTTCTGTCTCTCTTAAACTCAAACACACACCTGTGTCACAAGAGGTCTGGATTTTGTCGCCTGTCTGTCAAATCGCTTGAACGTTAACAGCATCAGACATGGCAGGCCTGGGGAAGTTCTTTTCCACAGCGAATCCTCTAACGTCGAGTCATAGTCGAGTGATAGCGGTAGTGAGAAGACAAAGATGGCAAGGAGAGGGTGAGAGTGTGTGCTACTTCACATGGTTGTGGTGTACAACAGCTTGTTAGCCCTCTGGGCAGATGAAGACCTACCTTTCTTTGCTAAATTTTTCCAACATTCTGTCCCTCGCATATACTTTCGCACCTTTTGCTGATTTCTGCTGCTTGTTGTGTTTCTCATCTTATTACTGGCCTCCTGTTCTTAACTTACGTAAGCGATCGGAGTGGGTGTACAAGTGAAGATTTGCTAGATCTCCTTTTCACATTGCACAAATTCATACACAAATTCATCACGCCGACCTCTTCCATAATAGTAATTAGATACTTTTCAGTAACGGCTTTATCCTGTGAAGGTTTCTGATGGACTCTGAGAAGACAGGACACCATCCACACTCGCACACACACACACACACACACACACACACACACACCTCAGGGTAATTCACAGTTCCCAGTCCACCTACTTCCATGTCTTTCCATGGAAACCCGTATAAACACAAAGAACATCCCAAGATCAGGTTCAAACCCAGAAACCCAAAGCTGGGCACCGAGCCTCACTGTGCCATCACGCTGTTCACCTATATGGCCAATAGTAGGTGGACCCCTGACTATTACTTTATTACTCTCTTATGTGGATCTAAAGTGAACTAAAGGGCTCAAACATTGTACTTCAGTCTCCATCACTGAACATGACTTGGGTAAGAATTTATTTTAAAAGTATAATAAATTCAGATGGTTATAATTAAAAGTTGAGCTCAAAAGCTCTGGGTTACACAACTCTACTTGACTATATAAAGTAGCAGAAAGTAGATTATTTATAATCTCGCTCTCCGGTGTAATCCAAATGAGCATGACGGGGTCTCTTTTGAGCTGGTTCCACTCAAGGTTTCTTCGTCATATTGTCTCAGGGAGTTTTTTTCTTGTCACTGCGGCCTCTGGCTTGCGCATTAAGGATAAACATAACCCTAAATAACTTTTTAACATTTATTCTGAATTTTTAGATTCCTTGTTTGCGTAACACTCGAAAGGGGTTGCACAGATTCCTGACCTCACCCCCCAGGTCTCCTCACCCAACATCATCACCTGACCTCACTAATCCTCTTGTGGCTAAATGAACACAAATCCAGCAGAGGCTATTATATGCTGTGGAGACTAAATCTATAATGGGTTGTTCAGAAAACAAAGATGGGTGTGATTTCCCAGTTACAAACTAGTCTTGTTTTCCATTTCCAGCTGATGTTCTACTCTCCAGTCTATGGATTGTGTACAGTATGTATATGTGTTTGAATAGAGCAGCTTTGCAGTGTTTTCTACTGAGTGTATCA
The DNA here is from genome assembly GCA_028566695.1 of Bagroides melapterus. Lineage (NCBI taxonomy): Eukaryota > Metazoa > Chordata > Actinopteri > Siluriformes > Bagridae > Bagroides > Bagroides melapterus. The sequence continues at coordinate 9,662,828 of JAOTRN010000019.1, forward strand.
ATCTTGTTTTTAGTGATTAGCTAAGTCTTGCTAACTGCCACACTTTCTGCTTTAATAACTCATGTAGGTGATCCCAGGTGCTATGCACGAGCTGTCATAAAAGGAAAACTAAAAAAAATAGTCTTGTTAGTGATTGTTTGTCTGTCCAGGCTTACAGTTTTTACCACAGAAAAGACCAGTATTTGATTTTAATCATTAATCAACTTCCTCTATTTTCACTTCCTGTATTACAACCTGCACAAAAAAATCCTAGCTTTCTGTGTGACACCAGCCTGGAGTTTGATAAACATATAGTGGTTAAATCTGTTTTTTTTTTTTTGTTTTTTTCCATCTACGCCTCCAGGTGAAAGTTTCTCTTTTTTAGGAACACTGAGAGAACGTAATTCATGCCTTCATTCATATCATTGCAGTTCTGTTCATTGCTGAGTGAATCAGATTTCTATAACATGCCTTCAGATGGTCCCGAATGCCTCAGCCAGGCTTCTGATGGGCATAAATAAGAGAACATCATTCTAATTCTAATCTCTTTGTGCTGACAGACGGTCAAAATTGATTTCAAAATCGTATTAATTATTTTAGATATTTGTGTGATATGCTGAGCCCACACAATCCATCTGGATCGCTTAGATCTGGGGATCTTGTGTCCAGATTAAAACCTGGAGGTGATCGGGTTTTTGCTGTAACTTGCGAGTATCCGTTAGAACACGGTCATCTCTTCTGGTTTTAAAATCCATGCTTAAAAGTCATTTAGTTTCATGGGATTTAAGTTGCCATGAACCTCATGTGTGTGCCTGTGTGTGTGTGTGTATTTTTTATTCCCGTTATTGTAGTAGTAATGAGGGATGTGTTACATTTCCAGCATTTTGGCAGAGATCCTTTTATAAAACTGAGGGCCTTGCTCATGGGCCCAGCAGAAGTAGATTAGTGGACCTGGGATACTGTACCCTTATTTTGTTACGCTTGCCTTTATATAACACTTTGTTTAATCCTTGAATGTTTTAAAAATAAAAATACATGTGATTGAATGTAAAGATAGTAAACGTACCCTAGAGTCATACATAGGTCAGAATCTGGTCCTGGTGCCAGTCAGTGCTGCTCTTCTTGGGTTACGACACAAGTTTGCCCGCTCCACTTCACCCTGGGTTGCTGATCTCACCTCCCCCTGCCCAAAGTTACGGTAACGGGCAGGGCCATCTGTCTGCTCGCTAACCTGAGCGGGTCCCATGAGAGGGGTGACTGACGCCTGGCCTGTGGCACACACACCCACTGCCAGCTCACCAGCATGGCACACTGCAGTCTGCCATATGGTGCCACAACATACGTCCAGAGAGAGGGAGACAGACCTGCACGTCCATTCACGCTCATATTGATCCTACATTGTAACATGGGGTGAGTGCTGCACAAGATAAGGTTTTGTTTTGAGTCAGGTGACATCATGTGTGAGCCAGGACGTGATTGGTTGAATGCATGTTTTAAACTTTTCTACTTTTTTGCGCTTTTAAATGTAGCTGAACTTTTCTTGAACTATCGAGCTAGAAACCTAATCCTCTACCGCCCCCGTGTGGTGAATACTGAACACTATACTTGACTGAAATGAAATTTACTTCGCTATGAAATGTATTGATTTATTTGTTTGATTTATTTTATTTACGTAAAAAAAC